>PQFF01000563.1:250526-254981 GCA_003547095.1 Diversispora epigaea | reverse complement strand
AGTAGTAGTAGTAGTAGTAGTAGTAGTAGTAGTAGTAGTAGTAGTAGTAGAAGTAGTAGTAGTAGTAGTAGTAGTAGCAATAGAAGAAGAAGAAGTATCAACATAAGCAGGCAAAATAGTAGAAGAAGAAGTAGGTAAAGTAGTAGAAGAAGAAGTAGGTAAAGTAGTAGAAGAAGCAAGCAAAGTAGGAGTAGAAGAAGCAGGCAAAGAAGAAGCAGGCAAAGTAGTAAAAGAAGAAGTAGACAAAGTAGTAGAAGATGCAGCAGAAGGAACAGGAGAAACATAAGTAGAAGGAACGAAATAAGCAGAGTTAACAAAACAAGGAACAGCATAAGAATGAGAAGGGTCATAATAATAGGAAGAATAATAAAAATTAGTAGCTGGAGGAACAAAAGAAGCAGTATTCGAAGCAAAAGGTAAAGCATAAGCAGAAGGAGAAGAAACAGAAGAAACAGAATAAGCAGAAGGAACAGAAGAAGAGTGATAGTAAGCAAAAGGAACAGAAGCAGAAGGAACAGAAGTAGAGTAATAGTAATCAGAAGGAACAGAAGCAGAAGAAACAGAAGAAGAGTGATAGTAAGAAGGAACAGAAGAAGAGTGATAGTAAGCGGAAGGAACAGAAGAAGTAGAGGGAACAGAAGAAGTAAAAGGAACAGAAGCAGAAGGAACAGAAGAAGAGCTATAGTAATAAGGAGTAAAGTGACTATATCTATTTAACGACATTTTTTCAAGCTAAACTAACAAAATAACTTTATGGAAGGCTTTAATTTATCAAAGGAATAAAAGGTGTAAGAGAGGTGAAAAGTGAAGGAAGAGTTATAAATAGTGCCGTTTGTTTATTTATTTTATTTACGTGATCGTTGATCGTTGATCGTGGATCGTGATCCTGATTGACGTTATTTGGTGTTATGTGACGATCCCGTGATTATGAGTCACGTTTACACTTTTTTAATACTTTATTTCTCTTACATCGAGAAGGAATGAATCAATAAATAAATAGTTAAGAATGAAGGAATCAATAGATAAATAGATGATGTGACCTTTGATTCATGGATATTAAATAATATTTTAAATGACAGATAATTCATGATGTAGATTCCGATGATTGGAATAGAATAGAAAATAAAGAAGTGATATATATAATTCATGTAATGTGATAATGTTTTTAAATTCCATTATTATTTTAACTAAATATATTAATGCCTATTATTTATTTTATCGATTATTTATACATTAATTATTTTACATCATCAGTTTGTATACATATGGAAAACATAACTATATTTCCATTTTATGCGTATGGCATTATTTTTTATACATTTGTTTATACATTTGTTTATTTTTACAGTAAATTCCCGTGCCGTTGAGTACAGTAATAACCTATAGAAAAGCTTTATCTCGGTCAATAGAAATGTATTTTTATCTCACCACTGTATATTAATAATGGACTAGCGAATTCCCGTGCCGTCGAGCACACAGTAATAGCCAATAGAAATGTGAATTATCTCTCTAGTCAAAGTATATTTTTTTACGAAGTAATTTAAAGAATTAATTAGATATTTAACTAAAAAAAGATTAACGAAAAAAATACAAGAGACTATATTAGTTTAATATGTTTAAGAAATATTATATAGTTTTATTGTTCATTACATATCTGATACAATCAATTATTATGAAATCGTGATATACTTTTTATTACATATTAAGATATTTAATTAACTCATTTAGAATCGAAATCGATATTCTACTTGTTAAATACTTTCAGTTTCGCGTTTTTTGATTAATTTTAAAACCGTAACACTTTTTAAAAATTGTTTAACATGCTTAGAATAGTATAGTAAAGTGTATAAAACATGGCTGGTGTTTTTTCGATCCTACCAGAAGTAAGTATTATGTTATTCTATATATTATTTTATATTATTTTATATCATTTTTTACTAGAGACGTCATACAACTGAAGGTAAAAATATTAATTTTCTTCAATAATAATGATGATGATGGTAAAATAATAATGGTCATTCGCAACATTCGCAATCATCATCAATGATGAATGGAATTGAAAATCAATAAAATAAAGAAGAATTATGATTATTATGAGAATAATGATGCTTATCTGCATTGTAAGATTGAATCGGCTTAATTTTTTTAATGCTATTCTTTTTTACTTTATTCATTATAAAAATTTATTAAATTCAAATTCATTGCGGTTTTTTCATTATTTATTAACAGCACTGATTACGCAGGTAACTTGATCCATTATACATAAGATTCTTACAATTCAAAGATAAGGATATGCGATAGAGTTACCGAATAGCGAACCAGGCAGGAAATTTATACTAATTTGATTTCTAAATAGAGAAATGTAAAAAAATGAAATGATAGGTTTATCAATGAATACGCTGTAAGTGTCTCCTGCAACGAACAATATGTTTCTGAATTAAGAAAAATGAATCACTTAAAAATGATACTTTAATATTTCTCTAAATAATTTTAAAATGGACACATGATACATAAATTTTACTATAAGTCTGCTTCTGCTGAACCTAAAGATGAGATTCATAAAGAAGAGGATCGTATTCTCCTGAACCACTCTAACGAAAACAAAATGATTTCCGACTAATACTTTTGACGAAAAATTATCAACACCAATAATCCTTTGGTGTCGTCTGCGATCATGTAGATAATAATTTTATTGAAAGAATAATTTTGCATAAAATATAATCATTAATGGATAGTGATCATCAAATTTGTCTTTAGATTAAATATGTTATATTTTAATGGTTTTTAATATATATTACATTTAATAAAGAATAGTTGATTTTTTTAAAAAAATAAATAATCTGTATATTGTCACTACATAATTTCATCACCGTTTCAAAGTAACAAGCATTCACCATATTCGAAAAGAGTCAATCAATGATGCAAAAGCAAAGATTTGGGAGCATTTTCCTAAAGAATTTGATTTAATATCTGCACATTTGATCCCGAGACTAGAAAATACAGGGATATGGATCTAGTAGAATCTATTAATTAGGTCATATGCATTATGTGATGTATAAATCTTAAAATAAAGTTAGAATAAACTGCTTATTATTTTATTATTTCCGTACTACGATTGATTAAGTGACTTGATCACGGATGGATGTACAAGCAAAAAAAGTTTCAATTATTGGGTTCAGCGTGTAAAAAATCTTTACTTACTTATCTTTATATAATATATCTCATATTTTTTTCTCATTTCTTTTGTTTCTTTTTAGGGTTAGAATAAGCAGAGTAAAGACTCGTGTATCTTTTTTTTTTTTTTACTTTTATATCTTTTGATGTACATTATCGGATAAATAGGTTTCGGAATAGCTTGAATCCGAGATATCATTATTATCATTATAGNATTTAATATCTGCACATTTGATCCCGAGACTAGAAAATACAGGGATATGGATCTAGTAGAATCTATTAATTAGGTCATATGCATTATGTGATGTATAAATCTTAAAATAAAGTTAGAATAAACTGCTTATTATTTTATTATTTCCGTACTACGATTGATTAAGTGACTTGATCACGGATGGATGTACAAGCAAAAAAAGTTTCAATTATTGGGTTCAGCGTGTAAAAAATCTTTACTTACTTATCTTTATATAATATATCTCATATTTTTTTCTCATTTCTTTTGTTTCTTTTTAGGGTTAGAATAAGCAGAGTAAAGACTCGTGTATCTTTTTTTTTTTTTTACTTTTATATCTTTTGATGTACATTATCGGATAAATAGGTTTCGGAATAGCTTGAATCCGAGATATCATTATTATCATTATAGATAGTGATATCATCTGACAATATTCCTGAGCTTCATATGAAATGTGGTCACTTCGACTTTCAAAGCTATGATGGAATCTTGAAGTTCATTTTTAACTTTTTGTCCTATGTACTTATTAAAACTTTCTATCATTTTGGTTAATGTATATCATACAAAAATAGATCCGTATCTCGATAGTTAATTACTTACCTTTTTCTCCGGAGTTTATATCTTGATAGAAAAAAAAATATGACAGATGGTAGGCGACTCACACTCCCCCACATACAAATCCCGGAATAACACTTTATCAATATGAAACTACACAACAGATATTATTATTATTTTTATTATTATCTATTATTATTTTATTCCCAGTTCAATGAGACACATTTGACAAGATACACTAAGTTTTTTTGAACAAAAATTAGGTGGAGATTCTTCACTTGAGTCTTATGGTCTTATATTAAATAAATATGGTTATACTTTTATTTTCAATTGAAGTGAAAAGCATTAATTATGGAAGGGATTACTGCAATAGATTTGGAATTATTGCTTTAGCAAGAAGGTAAAATAAATATTAATTTTCAATATCACAAAAAATACAATTGATTTTTTAATAACAAAATTAATAAAATACTTATTGTGAGTTACTTATCTTATTA
>PQFF01000563.1:200526-248026 GCA_003547095.1 Diversispora epigaea | reverse complement strand
AAGCAGATAAAGTATAAGCAGAAGAAACGGAAGGAATAGAAGAAGCAGAAGAAACAAAAGAAGCAGAAGGAACAGAAGAAGAGTAATAGTAAGTAGAAGGAACAGAAGCAGAAGGAACAGAAGTAGAGTAATAGTAAGCGGAAGGAACAGAAGAAGAGTGATAGTAAGCAGAAGGAACAGAAGCAGAAGGAACAAAAGAAGCAGAAGGAACAGAAGAAGTAGAAGGAACAGAAGAAGTAGAAGGTACAGAAGTAGAAGAAACAGAAGAAGAGCTATAGTAATAAGGAGTAAAGTGACTATATCTATTTAACGACATTTTTTCAAGCTAAACTAACGAAATAACTTTATGGAAGGCTTTAATTTATCAAAGGAATAAAAGGTGTAAGAGAGATGAGAAGTGAAGGAAGAGTTATAAATAATGCTGTTTGTTTATTTATTTTATTTACGTGATCGTTGATCATGATCATGATTGACGTCATTTAGTGTTAAGTGACGATCCCGTGATTATGAGTCACGTTTTCACTTTTTTAATACTTTATTTTCGCTTACATCTGTATATGTAAATAACCAGATCTCATTTTTTTTTTGATTTTAATTTATATTTTATTTAATGAATTAAAATAAAAAGTTAAGATTAAAGAAACAAAGTAATTTATTTTTGAATTTTTGCAAAACTATTTATTTAATTTGGTGATAATTTTCCAATTTTTAATTTGATAACTAACGAGAAGGAATGAATCAATAGTTAAGAAAGATGATATGACCTTTGATTCATGAGTATTAAATAATATTTTAAATGACAGATAATTCATGATGATTCCGATGATTGAATGATTTGGGAGATACAATAATAGAATAGAAAATTAAGAGAAAAAAAAGTGATTTATATTATTCATGTAATGTGATAATGTTTTTAAATTCCATCTTTATTGTCTTTATTGTCTTGATGATGGCATGTTTTATAACTTCGAAAATGAGACAATCGGGACAATCAGGACAATCGTATGGTTAATTGATTTTATATTATTATTATTTTATTAATACCTATTATTTATTTTATCGATTATTTATACATTAATTATTTTACATCATCAGTTTGTATACATATAAAAAACATAACTATAGTTCCATTTTAGGCATATAGCGTTATTTATTATACATTTGTTTATTTTTATATAGTTTTATTGTACAAATTGTATTCATTACATATCTGATACAATCAATTATACTTTTTATTACATATTAAGATATTTAATTAACTCATTTAGAATCGAAATCGATATTCTACTTGTTAAATACTTTCAGTTTCGCGTTTTTGATTAATTTTAAAACCGTAACACTTTTTAAAAATTGTTTAACATGCATAGAATAGTATAGTAAAGTGTATAAAACATGGCAGATGTTTTTTCGATCCTTCCAGAAGTAAGTATTATGTTATTCTATATATCATTTTATATTATTTTATATCATTTTTTTACTAGAAGTTTTTGGAGACGTCATACAACTGAAGGTAAACATTTATTCTACTTCTCATATTCTATTCATTTTATTCATATTAATTTATAACTCCAATACTCAAGTGGAATCCAAAACACACATATGCAGAGATGTAGTAAGCGAACCTTAAGGCATGATGACATTATCAACTAATTAATTTTCTTCAATAATAATGATGATGATGGTAAAATAACAATGGTCATTCGCAACATTCGCAATCATCATCTACTTCAGCAAATTTATCAGATTTTAAACAAATGATGAATGGATCAATAATTGGCAAATTGAAAATCAATAAAATAAAGAAGAATTACCTTCTTTATCAATGAACAATAACAACAATAATGATTATGATGAAAATAATGATGCTTATCTGCATTGTAAGATTGAATCGGCTTAATTTTTTTAATACTATTCTTTTTTACTTTATTCATTACAAAAATTTATTAAATTCAAATTCATTGCGGTTTTGTCATTATTTATTAACAGCACCGATTACGCAGGTAACTTGACTTGATCCATTATACATAAGATTCTTACAATTCAAAGATAAGGATATGAGTTACGGAATAGCAAACCAGGCAGGAAATTTATACTAATTTGATTTCTAAATAGAGAAATGTAAAAAATGAAATGATAGGCTTATCAATGAATACGCTGCAAGTTTCTCCTGCAACAAACAATATGTTCTTTGAATTAAGTAAAATGAATCACTTAAACCATTCATTTTCGTACTTTAATATTTCTATAAAAATAGACTTAAAATGGACACATGATACATAAAATTTTATTATAAAAATGATAAATTTTGGTGTTTACGCATAACATGAAGTGTAATTGTTATAATGAGAGAGTTGATGAATATGGTTTTTGTACTAGATGTGGGAATTAGGTACATGATCTTCACACCCCACTCCCTCTCCCCCTAAGAAGAACTGTAATTGCTATTTTACCTATGGTGAAAGTTCGAAAGTTGATGATGAAGGTTTTTGTACTACACGTGGGGTGATGTATGTTTGCAAACTATCTCCCTCATCCCCACTCCTACCATTAGGAATAGAAGCCTTCAATGCTGGTGCTGTGATGAAGATTATAAATCTCTTAGTAACCCTCCTAGAAGTTCGATGTATTACCCATCTGCTTCTGCTGTCATAAAGAAGAGCTTCTGTCTAACGAAGACAAAATGATTTCCGACTAACACTTTTGACGAAAAATTACCAACACCAATAATCCTTTGGTGTCATCTGCGATCATGTTCTTCAGCATTTCAAAGAGCATTCCTTCCACGACCTCAAGAATTTAAATGTTTTCAAGAACCATCTAGAAGTAATGATTTCTTAAATTTGATCTTTGGAAAATATCATCAACCAATTGAAAAAGTTTGTGGATGTTCAAAATCAATTTCAAGAAGGGAATAATAAACCACTTAGAGTGTTTGTAAAAGATATGGCATTCTTTATTAAAGAAAAGTATGGATTCGACATCAAAAATCCACCTTTGTCCAACTCAATACTTTCAAAGATGGGATGATAATTTTATTGAACGAATAATTTTGCATAAAATATAATCATTAATAGATAGTGATCATCAAATTTGTCTTTAGATTAAATATGTTATATTTTAATGGTTTTTAATATAACATTTAATAAAGAATAGTGGATTTTTTAAAAAATAAATAATCTGTATATCGTCACTACATAATTTCATCATCCCTGTTCCAAAGTAACAAGCTTAAGTTTGACCATATTCGAAAAAGAGTCAATCAATGATGCAAAAGCAAAGATTTGGGAGCATTTTCCTAAAGAATTTATTTAATATCTGCACATTTGATCCCGAGACTAGAAAATACAGGGATATTAATCTAGTAGAATCCATTAATTAGGTCATATGCATTATGTGATGTATAAATCTTAAAATAAAGTTAGAATAAACTGCTTATTATTTTATTATTTCCGTACATATCACGATTGATTGATTAAGTGCACAAGCAAAAAAAAGTTTCGATTATCGGGATCAGGCGCGTTAAAAATCTTTACTTACTTATCTTTGTATAATATATCTCATATTTTTTTTCTCGTTTTTTTTGTTTCTTTTTAGGGTTAGAATAAGCAGAGTAAAGACTCATGTATCTTTTTTTTTTAATTTTATATATTTTGGTGTGCATTATCGGATAAATAGGTTTCAGAATAGCTTGAATCCGAGATATCATTATTATCATTATAGTTATATATAGATGAATATATATTGTGATATCATTTGGCAATATTTCTGAGCTTCATATGAAATGTGGTCACTTCAACTTTCAAAGCTATGATGGAATCTTGAAGTTCATTTTGAACTGTGCTTATTAAAACTTTTTATTATTTTGGTTAATGTATATTATACAAAAAATAGATCCGTATCTCGATATTACCTTCGTCTCCAGGGTTTATATCTTGATAGAAAAAAAAACATGACAGATGGTAGGCGACTCACACTCTCCCACATACAAATCCCGGAATAACACTTTATCAATATGAAACTACACAACAGATATTATTATTATTTTTATTATTATCTATTATTATTTATTGTTATTTTATTCCCAATTCAATGAGACACATTTGACAAGATACACTTGAAAGTTTTTTTGAACAAGAATTAGGTGGAGATTCTTCGCTTGAGTCTTATGGTCTTATATTAAATAAATATGGTTATACTTTTATTTTCAATTGAAGTAAAAAGCATTAATTATGGAAGAGATTACTGTAATGGATTTGGAATTATTGCTTTAGCAAGAAGGTAAAATAAATATTAATTTTCAATATCACAAAAAATACAATTGATTTTTTAATAACAAAATTAATAAAATACTTATTGTGAGTTACTTATCTTATGAATAGCTTCATTTTAAATTTTGATTTTCACTATAAATAATAAAATATAAAATAAATTTCAATTAATTCTTCAAGGAAGTAAAGATGAATTTATTAACCTGAGAAAAAAGTCACCTTCTGATTTTTGATAAATTTGAAAAAAATTCAAATAATGATTTTTGCCAAATTTAATTGTTTCATTTGTTTATTAATTATTGAATAAAAGTTAAAGCATCAGAATGTTGATCTCAAATAAAGATTGTATTATATAAATAATTCATCATTTGCTTTATAATATTCAATTTCAAATATTGTTATTAAAATTCTATAAAATAGAAATTTTGAAAAAAAAATTAGTAAACATTCATAAAATGAAAATAATGGAAATTTACTTAGCTGGTAATATTAATCTTTATACCGAAAACTGTTAATAGATTGATTTTTAATAAAATTTATATTAGTAATATTTTTGAATTTATAATTTAATAATAAAAAACATATATATAAAAAAAACTTGAAAACTGAGAATCCATGAATCTATATTTCTAAGGTTGTTCAACTGGAGTGACCACATTTCTTGAGCTTGTGGCATTTAAACGGATTCGGCGATTTTCCAAATATTCACTGGAAGTCAAATTAGAGTTGGAGAAAACAGATCGGTTTCCTCCTATGGCCTCCCATTTACTAAAAAATAAATTAATTAACAAAATATTTCAATAAAAATAAAAATAATAATAATAATAATATACATACGCTTTTTCATATGTTTGGCCAACTCTTTCCATTCGTTCAATTTGATATTGTTCGAATAGATTATTATAACAGGGTTTTCTAGATGCAGGAGATCGTGCATAATTAAAAAACCCATCCCTAAATTTGATTCCAGTGTTCTTCTTTCTAAGAGCAATCCTTTCTGCTCTTGATGGGCGGTTCCAGAGGTAATGACTCGCAGGAGAACTTGTAATATAACGTTTAGATATATCCTCTGCCATTTCCAAATTATCTCCTGTGCCCCTTTTTTGTATCGTACAATTAATTATTATTGTTTTTAAGAAATATTCATTTAAAAATAATTAAATAAAAATCTCAATTCATTAATTTTAATAAAATTTCATACCTATCATTCAAGAATGAACTAATATAAGGGGTGTACCGATTCTTCATTTTTCGGTCTATTATAATAAATAATTTTAATAAATAATTATTTTAAATAATTATTATTTTAAAATAATAAATATTTATACTTACGATGTTTAATTACTGATAGTTGTGCTCTATTGACAACCTTAGGAAAATAAAATCCAATATCGGGCGAAGTTAAAGTTGATTCCATGGCATCGTGTCTTGATATGGCAGAGGTGGAGCCATAGNATCCCTAAATTTGATTCCAGTGTTCTTCTTTCTAAGAGCAATCCTTTCTGCTCTTGATGGGCGGTTCCAGAGGTAATGACTCGCAGGAGAACTTGTAATATAACGTTTAGATATATCCTCTGCCATTTCCAAATTATCTCCTGTGCCCCTTTTTTGTATCGTACAATTAATTATTATTGTTTTTAAGAAATATTCATTTAAAAATAATTAAATAAAAATCTCAATTCATTAATTTTAATAAAATTTCATACCTATCATTCAAGAATGAACTAATATAAGGGGTGTACCGATTCTTCATTTTTCGGTCTATTATAATAAATAATTTTAATAAATAATTATTTTAAATAATTATTATTTTAAAATAATAAATATTTATACTTACGATGTTTAATTACTGATAGTTGTGCTCTATTGACAACTTTGGGAAAATAAAATCCAATATCAGGCGAGGTTAAAGTTGATTCCATAGCATCGTGTCTTGATATGGCAGAGGTGGAGTCATAGTGTGACTCACTATATTGAAATTAATATAATAATTATTATTAAATTTTAATATATAAAATAAACAATCTTAATGAATTATAAAACATAAATTACCTGTCATCAGGAGCCACACTACTTGCTCTGGAACTTGAAGGGCTAACTTGTGCAAAAGAAGGAGGGGGATTTGTAGAAGAAAGTGTAGAAGAAATAGTATTAGTATTAGTAGTATTAGTAGTATTAGTAGTAGTAGTAGTAGTAGTAGCAGTAGAAGAAGAAGAAGTATCAACATAAGCAGGCAAAATAGTAGAAGAAGAAGTAGGTAAAGTAGTAGAAGAAGCAAGCAAAGTAGAAGTAGAAGAAGAAGACAAAGAAGCAGGCAAAGTAGTAAAAGAAGAAGTAGACAAAGTATTTGAAGAAGCAGTAGTCAAAGTAGTAGAAGAAGTGGGAGAAACATAAGTAGAGGGAACAAAATAAGCAGAGTTAACAAAACAAGGAACAGCATAAGAATGAGAAGGGTCATAATAATAGGAAGAGTAATAAAAACTAGTAGCAGGAGGAACAAAAGAAGCAGTATTCGAAGCAAAAGATGAAGTATAAGCAGAAGAAGCAGAAGAAGCAGAAGAAACAGAAGAAACAGAAGAAGCAGAAGGAACAGAAGAAGAGTGATAATAAGTAGAAGGAACAGAAGAAGAATAATAATAAGCAGAAGGAACAGAAGCAGAAGAGTGATAGTAAGCGGAAGGAACAGGAGTAGAAGGAACAGAAGCAGAAGGAACAGAAGAAGAGCTATAGTAATAAGGAGTAAAGTGACTATATCTATTTAACGACATTTTTTCAAGCTAAACTAACGAAAATAACTTTATGGAAGGTTTTAATTTATCAAAGGAATAAAAGGTGTAAGAGAGATGAGAAGTGAAGGAAGAGTTATAAATAATGTTATTTGTTTATTTATTTATATTTACGTGATCGTTGATCTCCTGATTGGCGTTTGGTGACGATCCCGTGATTATGATTTTCGCGTTTTATTTTATGTAAATAATTAGATCTCATTTTTTTTGATTTTTAATTTATACATATTTTATTTAATGATAATTAAAATAAAAAGTTAAAAAATATTTAAAGAAATAAAGAATATTCATTTTTGAATTTTGTAAAACTATATAATTATTGATGATGATTTTTCAATTTTTAATTCATCGATAACTAATGAATCAATAAATAAATAGTTAAGAAGGAAGGAATCAATAAATAAATAGTTAAGAAAGATGATGATGTAACCTTTTAAATAATATTTTTAATGACATATAATTCATGATGTAGATTCTGATGATAAAATGATTAGGGAGATAATTTAGAAAATAAAGAAAAAATGTGATCGAATAATTCATGTAATATGTATAGATTCGATCTTTATTATCTTTACTAATCTTGATGATGGCAGCCTTTATGGCTTCGAAAATGAGACAATCGGACTTATTATTTTATACTAATGTCTATTATTTATTTTATTTATTTTCTCTTTCATTTAGGGATTTTAATTTATTTAACGTGATCACTTTATCTTTGTTTTCATCAGTTTGTATAAATATGGAAAACATAACATATGACGTTATTTATATATTGTTTATACATTTTGGTTATACATTTGTTTGTTATTTACTATAATTGAATTACTCTCATTGCAAATATTTTAAAATTACAGAATTAAATACTATAAAGTAATTTAAAGTAATTGTATTAGATATTTAACTATATAGTTTTATTGTATAAATTGTAATCATTATATTTGATACAATTAATTATTATGAAATCGTGATATACTTTTTATTACATACTAAATTAAGATATTTAATCAAGATATTTAATCAAGATATTTAATCAAGATACTTAATCAAGATATTTAATCAAGATATTTAATCAACTCACTTGTTTAGAATCGATATAGATATTCTACTTGTTAAATACTTTCAGCTTCGCGTGTTTTGATTGATTGAAAAAAAAATAATACTTACTTTTTGGAAGGATCGAAAAAAAAAAATCTGCCATGTTTTATGCACTTTACTATACTATGTTTTTTAATGGAAGTTTTTGGAGACGTCACAGCTGAAGGTAAGATATATTAATCTACTTCTCATATTCTATTTTCATATTCGATCCTCATATTCTATTCTATTCTATTCATATTCAATTCATATTACATTCACATTCTATTCACATTATACTTAACTTCAATATAGTGGAATTTAAAACTCGGGCAACAAATATGATATTTGGAGCGCAACACACATATACAGGAGTGATGTTTTTTTTTTAATAAAAAATAAAATGAAATAATTAATTTTCTTCAATAATAATAATAATAATGATGATGATGATAGTCATTTGCGATCACATTTATCATCCCTGCTTCTACTCAACAACAAGATTTTAAACAAATGATGAATGTAATTATAGATTAGATAACAACCAGATGATGATGAAGAATTATCTTTATCCGTGAACAATAAAAACAACAATGGTGATGACGAGAATAACGATAATGAATTTGGGAATAAGAATGATAAGAGGAATAAGAATAAGAAAGATAAAGATAATATTGTAAAAAGATATCAGAATTAGTTGTTACCAAACGGCAAAAAGTCACTGATAAAGAATAAAAAAAGTACAATTGGAATAAAGGCAGGATTGGTTTAAGGTCAATATATGTGTGTAAGATACAATATAAATAAGTTAATTAAAACAATTAATTAATTAAATAATTATAGATCCAATGAATTCAATTAATACAAAGAAATTATCAAGTAGTTTTAGCCAACAAAGTGAAGCAGAAAGAATAAGAGATTTAGAAGGTTTAATGTAAATTTAGGTAATTTTATTTTATACATTTTTATTTTCATATATTTTAAATATTTAATATTTTTATTATTTTAGTAATCACGATAATCTATACCGTAACTCTGATCGACTGGTAATAACTTTAAGAGATCAGCTTATTCTAGAACAAGGCGGGCATCAAGTTAGTATATATAATATTTTATTAATACTTTGATTATATTCTGAATTTAGAAAAAAAAATACGTTGAATTTTGGCGGTAAATATTTATGATCTTTCCTGATGCTCTACGGAAGTAAGATATTGTAGATATCCCAAGAATTCAAGCTCAACAATTAATAAGTAATATCATAAGTGGATTATAAGATCAATATTTGTAAAGAAATGTACCTTCTTTGGAAAGGGTAAACTCATGAAATATTATTGAAATTTATTCGTTTTTTTTTTTACATTATTTTTTTATTTACTGTATTTCTAATTTATTATTGAATCTTATTCTTTTTTTTGCAAATTCTTTTATTTGATATTATATGTGAAAACATATCTATTTCTGATTTATTTCCAAAATATTCTTTTTTAATAATTATAAAAATGATAAAAAAAACTAACAAAAAAAATCGTAGAAATGTAGAAAGAATGGAAAATTTCAGTATATGTTGGTAAGAATATGGATAAATGGTGGGATTTTGGCTATATATCAGTGGGAAAATATTCATGGTAATATTGAATCTTTAGATACAAATTATTGGATATTTTGGTAGGGTGTACTTCATTATCTTATTACTTTATATATATTATTTAATATTATATTAACAAATCAGAAACTCCGACTTGTTTCAGATTTTCTAGATTTTCTAGATTTTCTTAACGATTTTTTTTTTTGAACGTTTGTTTCTAATTATTATTAGAATTTTGACTAAAAATAGTTTGGTTCTTAGCAAAAAATCAGCAGACTTTCAGCTACTTTTCAGCTGAAAATCTGTCATCCGAATTTTGGTGTATTAAATATTTTATTTTTTCCAATATGTATAAGACAATTAACTACCTAATAGGAAACTTTCGGAATAGTGCAATGGGAGTGGTAGATAGCATTCGCATATAATCTAATTTTCAAATCAAAATCTGTAGTGTTGGCTCCTAGATAAATTATACATAAATAAGTTATACATGAATATACAACTAAGGATATGAATAAACTCCCAAGTCTATATATGTTGTCCATTTAGTATTCGAATTTGGTAATACATTCTACTGACTAGGAAAACAGCTTTCCTATTGGCAATTATATAACAGAAATCTACTTGACTCATATTATAATATAGTTGAAAGCCTATCGTAAATATTTTTACACATGATTAATTGTTATGGGATCAGTCAACTATGAATTTTACTCACACGTCTCTAACTTGTCATCAGCCATCTATTATAAATTTTGCTCACATGAAGTTATACTTGTCATCAGCCATCTATTGCATAGAAATAAATTTGAATGAATAATTCGACACGAAAATTCGTCAATATTCACTAGTATAGTATAGGCTAAAGCATAAGCACTAAATTTTAACATTGTAACATTTTAATTGTGGTAATCAAAGTTTTCCGGATTCCTCCACTCTGATACAACTACAACGATTACCATAAAAAATTAATTACAATGTTGATTATGTAAGAATTTTTGAAACTAATAATTTAATATTAATTAAATCAGGTATTTTTTTATTTTTTTTTTTTTTTGAGCCACATAAAAGTGGCACCAAAAAAAAATGTATTAAGCTTTTGAGTATTAGTTTAGTAGTAGTAGAAGAAGCAAAACAGCAGTAAGTAGTTGTAAAAGTAGTAAAGAGTAGTAATTAAATAATTCGTAATCATTAAGAAAAGATGAAAGCACCCAAAAATAACAACCTCAACAACAATAGGGATGATGATAATAATAATTGTAATGTAGTTGTAATTGAGAGAAAGAATCCCGATAATAATAACAATTACAAAAATTACAGTAACGGTGGTAAAGAACCTTTAACCGAAACAAATTATAGAATTTCAAAAGAAAGATCTAAATTTGACGAATTTTTGTTGGGATATCCGAGAGGTATATATACAACTTATAACATCTATAACATATAAATATATATATAAATTATATATAATAAACCATTTTTTAAGGATATTATTAGTTTTGAAAAAGAAAAAGGAATTGGAAGAAATTCTTGTAAATTTCTTCTTTTTTATTATAGTTGATTTGAATTGCTTGATTATATCAATTCAATTATTATGGATTATTTATGATTATTTGGAATCCTTTTTTGATATATTATTTATTTGTTTTTTTTTTTTTTTAAATATTTTTAAGGTGCTTACACAGTTGCACGTACAATCAAAAGGAAAGCAATTGTGGAACTCGAAGGACATGTGAATCGGATATGTAATTCTTTACAACAAATGAAATTTACTCCGTCTACTGAGAATTTAACAAATGGGGAGCACAATGATTTAAATAATAATAATAATAATAACGATAACAATAATAATAGNATTACAAAAATTACAGTAACGGTGGTAAAGAACCTTTAACCGAAACAAATTATAGAATTTCAAAAGAAAGATCTAAATTTGACGAATTTTTGTTGGGATATCCGAGAGGTATATATACAACTTATAACATCTATAACATA
The DNA here is from genome assembly GCA_003547095.1 of Diversispora epigaea. NCBI lineage: Eukaryota > Fungi > Glomeromycota > Glomeromycetes > Diversisporales > Diversisporaceae > Diversispora > Diversispora epigaea. The sequence goes on along the minus strand of PQFF01000563.1, from coordinate 236,315 downwards.
TAAATATATATATAAATTATATATAATAAACCATTTTTTAAGGATATTATTAGTTTTGAAAAAGAAAAAGGAATTGGAAGAAATTCTTGTAAATTTCTTCTTTTTTATTATAGTTGATTTGAATTGCTTGATTATATCAATTCAATTATTATGGATTATTTATGATTATTTGGAATCCTTTTTTGATATATTATTTATTTGTTTTTTTTTTTTTTTAAATATTTTTAAGGTGCTTACACAGTTGCACGTACAATCAAAAGGAAAGCAATTGTGGAACTCGAAGGACATGTGAATCGGATATGTAATTCTTTACAACAAATGAAATTTACTCCGTCTACTGAGAATTTAACAAATGGGGAGCACAATGATTTAAATAATAATAATAATAATAACGATAACAATAATAATAGAAATAAAAATAAAAATAAAGAAAATAATAATATTAATAATAATAATAACAACAATAATAAAAAAGATGAAAAGAGAAAAGGTGAAGGAGAAAAAGGTGAAGATAGAGGAGGAGAAGAAAAGGAAGCTCCAAATGTTACAAAGGAATTGGAACCGTATAGAAATTTTGATAAATTAAAAGAGATGATAATTCCATTGCTAAAAATGGGATTAAAAAAATATTATGAAATTGAAGAAGAAACTCCTTATCATATCAAAGGAGTTGATGAGGCTAATATTACATTATTAGTTTGTTATTCTTTCAAGGTATATTTTTATAATTAAATTAAAATAATAATTTAATAATTAATAAATAATTAATTAAATTTATTAAATTTATTAAATTTATTGATTAAGGAATCCCGGCCTATACTTGCGGCACAAATTAGACCATTACGAGTACCAAGTTCTCCCAAGTGCAAAGTATAATATTTCATATTATTTTTATTACATATTGTTTCTTTGTATGCGTTGAATTAAAGAAAGAAATTTGGTTTGGTTTTGATCTTTAGGTTGACGTATATGGCGAACCTAGGAAATCGGCCCGAACCAAGGATTCTCAATGGGTGCGGTATGTATTTTATATTATCACACATTACGCAATACACATCACACTATACACATTGTGCTCACACATTTTATACATTATATATATATATATATATAATATATGTAGTGACCGTAAAGTATTTGAAAAATCTATGCATCCAGGGTTTAATGAAGTCATTCTAACGGATCCTCATACTCACAACATATATGAAGGATTAAGTTCGAATTTTTTTGCAGTTTTACATAATCCCGATACACGTCAACCTTTAGTTGTGACCGCACCTTTGCATTGCGTATTGGAAGGAACAATTATGAAAATGGTGGTGATGATTTGTAATCGAGATGGAATTGATTTCAAATTTTGGTTTCCGAATATTGAAGATATTTCTCAATGGAAAGGAGCATTTATAACGAGTAATTATACAGAAAATAAATTTATTTCTATTTTGATTGAGATTTTTTCTAATTGATTATTATTATATTATTATTATTTATTATTATTATTTATTATTATTATTTATTATTATTATTATATGTTGCTATATTATTTTTAGGTACTTCACGACTCGTTCTTCCAATTGAAATAATGCGGTTTCGTGATGGAAGACTAATGGAGAAATTACCTACGGGTGATGAAACAATTATACACATTAAAAATGAAGTTGAAAAAGAAATCTTAAATAGAGCATTTCGTATTTTATAACTTAAATAATAATAATATTATAATAGATAAATATATTTATTAAATATATTTATTATATTATTTTCAAAAATTAAAAATTATTGACAATAATAAAATCATTAACATTAATTAATTAATAATAAAATTGTAATTTTCCATTATTTAATAATTGTCATAATTGCTGTAATTTAATGCTTTAATGTTTACAACATCATAATATTATTAATTAATTAACTAATAAATGCTTATCATAATTTCATATATTAAAAAAAAAAAATACAAAAAGAAATTTGTAATGCATATTTTGCTTAGTACTAACTAATTATCCATTTCTATCGAATTTCTATCTATATACAAATTATCATTGTTCTATTATATTTACATATATTAATTATATTAATTATCTGTTATATTATTTATATTGATTATATTAATTATTACTTATATTAATTATATTAAAAAAAAATTATATTGATTGTATTAATTGTTATTATGATCTATCATTTTGATTATATAATCAAAATGATTAAATTTTTAATTCTACTTTTATTTCTTCGAATAATAAAATGTTAAAAATTATTATTGTTATTATTATTATTGACTATCCTAATCTATCATAAAAAAATTATATTTACAAAATGTTTCCTCGAAATATATTGATGATGATGATTATTATTATTATTATATTGTCTTTCATCTGATCGATGAAATATTTTTTCAATAAATTTTTGTAATAATAATAATAATGAAAATTACATAATTAGTTATTATCATTATTCTTTTTGTCAAATTAAGCATTTATTAAAAAGAGAAATGCTTACTTCTTTAATGCCCACCTATTAACAATTGACATTTATTGTCATAATTTAGACCCAATTTGTTATATAGGAATTGTAGACCATAATTTAGACCCAATTTGATATAGACGTTGTAAACCCAAATTTATTATCACCACTCTAAATCAACCACAATAGACCCTAATTTATGCCCCAATTTGTTGTCAACCACAGTAGACCCTAATTTATGCCCTAATTTGCTGTCAACCACAATAGACCATAATTCGTTATCAACAATGGACCAAATTTTCTGTTGTAGATCCCATTTGTTTTCAACTGTTCTTACCAACGTAGTGATGTCATATGATATTATGTTATGATATTATTATATTATGATATTTATTATATTACGATATTATTATTATTATTATTATTATTAATATTATTATTATTATAAGATATTATGATGGTCCTTCCCCGGTGAAATTATTATTTATAAACTTATTATTATCTGCGTAGCGAATAATTAAATTCATCTAAACACAAAATTAAAAATAAATTTTATAAAAAAAAAATTTATTCATCATCCTCCTCGTCCTCATCATCATCATTCTCATCCTCATCATCATATTCAGCTTCATCTTTTATCACCGTCATCCTTTCTTTAACCATTCCCGGTTGTACGAGAATGTGAGGTGACATCTCAACCGAAAACGCCAGGTCACGAGCTGTAATTGTACGCCTTCGTTCCCCGAGAGATGGTGATGTCGATGACCCCCCGGAACGGGTCTTCTGAAGACAATTTCCAATAACATTTTTAAGGTGTGCCTATTAAAGAAAGTATAATAATGGTTATTAATATTCAATCTCTATTTTTTTTTTAAAAAAAAAAAAATATATATATCTCTATTTCATATATAATTTACATATTTTAATTCAAACTAACCTCCAAACCATAATTAAGAATGTCTGCACATTCTTCGGACACATTTGCAAGTCCGTTGGCCCTTGCAATTTGGGTAATCATACCCAACAACGTATTACGGTCTGGGAGTGCCATCATCTCAACACATGTTGGGACTCGTGTCGAGCCTGCTATCATAAAAAATATTTGATTATTATAATATTTGATAAATTAATTATGAATTCTAATTAATGAATATCTTACATTGCAATACTTCTTGAGTTTCAAGATTATAAGTTGGTAATTTCTCAGAATGCGGCGGAGGAACTTGGACATTCTCGATGTGTCCCATACCCTATTACATGATATATGATTATTAGATTATTAGATTATATTATTATTAGATTATTCGATTATTATGTGATTATATTAAATATTATTCAAATTATAATACTATTACATTTTGTAAACTCTTAAATCAAAATCAAAATAATACCTTGAAAGATTTTATTCGTTTTCTATCCTCTTTCGGTAAAGACATGATCAATTCTTTTATTTTCTTTCGCTTTGGGTCACGGGATGTTTCATCTTGCGTGCGATTGGCTTCTTCATCTTCATCTCGTCTCCTCTTTCTTGGTGGCATGGATTCTGGTGGTGGGGGTGGTGGATCCTTTTGCAAGCAATTATTAAGAATTGCAAATAATAACATATTGTGCATCTCAACTTTTATATTATAATAAATAAATAAATAAATTATATTAAATATATTAAATATAAAGTTTTAATTCGCTAAATTAATTCATACTTAATTCAATTTTGATTCAATGCCTTTAAAAACTTACGATGCTCTTTATCAAGGAGTGGTCTAACGATACTCTCGAAATCTTGACGGCGAATTTTACAATAAAGGAGCCGTTTAAACGCCGACCAATATGTATTTGACTTATCTCCTAAATACTCATTCATTCTTGTTTTTAAATCATATACATCAAATCGTTCATTACTGAGACGAATAACCTGTTGAAAACGGTCGTCTCTGTCCGGTAATTGAGATGCGTCTCCATTCCTAATATTACGCTCCCCGTTTACCCGATTTAAATTGTTTGACTGGTTCATCATTTTGCTTTTTCCTTTCTTTCCGTTAGTTATTGGTGGCATTTTGTTAAATTTCTTTAACTGTTGATAGCACTTAATAATTTGGTATGGCGAAAATTGTAAAATAAACGAAGTTTTAGAGAACTCTACTAAAATAATAATTTGTTTGTTGATTTTTTGTGATATTTTTGCATGATCAAATCTTTTTATATTTATGGCTTGGTGTCACAATGTAACAAAAAAATGCGAGTTACACATGTAACAAAATAACAAAGGGAAAGAAGCAAATAACAAATAAATTGTCTAACATCTAAGCGTTGAGTATAAAGAAATAGTGAAATATAAAATATATTTTAATATACAATAAAAAAAAAATAGTATAAATTGATTCAATTTTTTATGTATATTTGTTCCTTTCAGATAAAAAAAATACTTTAATTGTCAATTGAGACATATTCTTTAACTACTTCTGAAATTGAAGCTTTAAAATAATTCCTTTATTTTTCTTGAAATCAGAATTAAAAACTGAACTATTGATAAAGATATCAATTTATTCCCATAACTCTATATATAAGTCTCAGCTCTATCAGAAACTATAATTTACAGTACCTCGAAAGTTTCAACCTTTAAACTCAGGCTTAGCTGATAAAATAGGTCGTTATAGGTCATTATATATCGTAAATTATTACTATTTTTTGGTCATAATGATAGATATAACCTGAAAAAGGTCTACATTGTTTAAGAAATATGATTAGTATAATTTGGTCTGATCCAAATCAACCAGATTGCAATTAATTCTTCAGCCACTTTCACATTTTCAAACTTCAAATAAGCAAGTTACCATATTTTTTTTTAATTACAAGATATAATTGTTTCACTTTTCCAAAATAATTCAAGTGTAATAGTGAATCATTTCTTTTTTTACATCATAACAAAATATTTCAAATTTTCCATTTACATAAATATTTAAAACTCATCAGGTAACACATTAACTATATCTTTTAAATATGAAAATTTGGAATTGAGTCATATAATGTAATATTGATATTGATGTAATTACATAAATGTAATAAGAAAATGAAGATAGTAACCAATTTCACAAGAAACTTTATGGGCCTGGAAGTTTTTTTTAAAAAAAAAATTATTACTTACATTTGTTTTTTATGTAAAAGTTAATATAAACTATCTAATACTGCAGAAACACTTGCAAGATATTTAATTAAAAAGCATTATAACATTTTTCATATCCCCCTCTCATTTTATTTCTTATATTATTATCATATCTTACTTCTTATTATATAAATATTATGTCATGATTATATAATGTATTGTTATATAAAGTATTTGATTTTAATAAAGAACAAGGGATATTTTCTTCCTTGAATTGTTTCACTTTTGTTTTGGTGCAGTTAGATAATAGTAATTCCCTTTGTTTATTCTATTTTTTACAAAGTCAGAGCTTACACTCTATAAAATTTTAAACTAAGAGAACCAAACTCTTACGCGGACGTTTAATCATCACGCCTGATTTAATAGTAAATCATCATATCCCGTTGTTACATTACTTAGAAAACCCCGTGCGACGAATAAACGTCAAAATAAATTCCCATAAAATTTTATTTAAAATTGATTTTTTATTCTGGTTTTGAATTAAGAAAACACTAGTTTAATAGTATCTAAGATAGTGTAGATTATACATGTTCCCAAAATTGATTTTGGATTTTTGAGATATTTCGTCTTTTTGAAATTTATGTAAAATCTATTTTATATATGGAAATAAAAAAAATACCTAGTTATATATATCTTTAATCAAGGAATTTATCTGGGTGGTTAAAAAATTTCGGGTTTTAAATAAAATAATTTTGCCTTCTATGAAAAACTATTTCAACTTTTTTCCTCAAAATTGCAATTTCGGGGTTCCAAAATAATTTAGTAGGCAAGTATAGTGTAAATAATAGTATCTACTCTAAAAAATCACAGCATAGTTTCCCCTTACTTTTCTCTAATTACACTCCTACCTCAACCTTGCTATTTTAATATTATGAAAAATTTGACTAATTTTTGAAGAATAATAATATTTTATTTATTTATTTTTTTAACTTGAATAATTGTGAAAAAGAAGAAAGATATTAATATATGTCATTTTAACAATTTTTAATAATATTGACAAAGAAGATAAAAAATATAAAAAAGTCTAAAAAAAATATTTTATATAAAAAATATTAAAAAAAATAACAACAAACCCTCAAATATACTAGTTGACCAGAAAAAAATTGCAAAATTATCAAATTATTAAAAAAAAGAACCAAATTACTGATTTTGCAAAAAACAAAAATAAATTAATTTAAAAAAGAAAATAAATAACAAAATAAAAAAATAAAAAAATAACAATACTCAAAAAAAGTAATTTTATCTATATTTTTAAAATTTTCAGTCTCTATTCTGCTCATACTTTTTCCAAACCACTTATTCAAAACTGTTCTACGTCAAAATTGTCATGATTTTTCACATCACCGAAATTTAAAATCACTGAAACTTTTGAAGTTTAACTTACTACCTATATTATTTTTTAAGATAAAAAGAGAATTAATTGTCTATACTAAATTTATTAAAGAAAATATTAAAGAGGATTTTAATAATTTAACTAAAACTTTTTATAAATTTTATATTACAATTACCATCCTTATATATATTACAAAAGAAATTTAAAACCATAGGAAATTTTAATGCATATATAATGTACACATTCTTTGTAAGATTTTTTAATCCTTAAGATAGTATATACATTATTTAAAGGAAAAACTACATATTTAAAACACTGATCGAAAATTTATAAAACCTAAACCTATTAGGTACTAAATAGGTGTAATATCCATGCCTAATATTGTATATATATTGGGTACCTGATATCCTATAAAAACTACAATATTTAAAATATACTTAAAATATATTTAAAATATACTTCATTAAGTATTTTTTAAGTATATAAAAAATCACTTAAAATATTATTATTTTGTATTTAAAATATGTTTAAAATATATTTAAAAAATACTTAAAAAATACTTAATTTAGGTAATAAGTAAGTATGTTTTAGATATATATTTAAAATATACTTAAAATATTATTAAAATATATTTAAAATTAAGTATATTTTAAGTATATACCTAAAATATACTTACTTATTACCTAAATTAAGTATTTTTTAAGTATATTTTAATATATTTTAAGTACAAAATAATAATATTTTAAATAATTTTTTATAAATACAATTAAGTATATTTTAAGTATATTTTAATTTATTTTAATAATATTTTAATAATATTTTAATTATATTTTAAGTATTTTTTAAACATACGTATTTCTTATAAGGATAGATGTGAAAAATGTTTTTTATATATATCGGGTACTCGATAAGTATAAAAAATGTTTTCTCATACTTATCGAATACTCGATATATGTACAATATTAAGTACGGATACTACACCTATAATAGGTGTAGGTTTTATAAATTTTTGATCAGTAAAAGTTCACATTTTTTTACAATTCTTGTACTTTTTTTTATCAAACCTATATTTTTAAATATTTTTTATTATCATATCTAAACAAATTACTTCATATTTAAAAAAATACAAAAATAAATCTTTCTGAAATTTTATGTTCTTCTATTGAAACTATACTTGCACGTTAAATTATTTTAGAATCCTGAAATTGCAATTTTGGAGAAAAAAGTCGAAATAGTTTTTCATAGAAGGCGAAATTATTTTACTTAAAATCTGAAATTTTTTGATTACCCAGATAAATCCCTTGATTAAAAATACATATAATTAAATACTTTTTTTACTTCTATATATAGAATAGATTCTGCATAAATCTCAAAAAGACGAAATACCTCAAAAATCCAAAATTAATTTTGGGAACATGTATAATTGAAACGTGATTATTACCACTATACTTGTATACAAAATTATTTTGAAAAAAAAAGTCAAAATAGTTTTTTATAAAAGACAAAATTGTTTTACTTAAAATCTAAAATTTTTTGATCACCTAGATAAATTCTTTAATTAAAGATATATATAACTAAATACTTTTTTATTTTCATATATAAAACAGATTCTATATAAATTTCAAAAAGACAAAATACCTCAAAAATCTAAAATCAATTTTGAAAACATGTATAATTACTACTACTCAGGTCAATTCCTATTGGTAAAAAGACTTGATGAAAATTTAAATAAACAGATATGTATCTAATTATTTTGTAAAGTCAAAATAACTTTTAGTCAAAGTTATACTTGCACACAAAATTATTTTAAGGTTTCAAAATTGTAATTTTAAAAAAAAAAGTCAAAATAGTTTTTTATAAAAAACAAAATTATTTTACTTAAAATATAAAATTTTTTAACTACCCAATAATATACATGTTGCCCAAATCTCAAATAATTTGGGATTTGGGACGCCAAAATGCACAAATTACTAGTATTTGGGATTTGGGATTTGGGATTTCGGCAAAAAATACTAATTNATTTATTCTTTGATTGAAGATACATATAACTGGGTATTTTTTTTACTTCCATATATAGAATAGATTCTGTATAAATCTTAAAAAGTCGAAATACCTCAAAAATCTAAAATCAATTTTGAAAACATGTATAATTACTACTACTCAGGTCAATTCCTATTGGTAAAAAGACTTGATGAAAATTTAAATAAACAGATATGTATCTAATTATTTTGTAAAGTCAAAATAACTTTTAGTCAAAGTTATACTTGCACACAAAATTATTTTAAGGTTTCAAAATTGTAATTTTAAAAAAAAAAGTCAAAATAGTTTTTTATAAAAAACAAAATTATTTTACTTAAAATATAAAATTTTTTAACTACCCAATAATATACATGTTGCCCAAATCTCAAATAATTTGGGATTTGGGACGCCAAAATGCACAAATTACTAGTATTTGGGATTTGGGATTTGGGATTTCGGCAAAAAATACTAATTATAATTTGGGATTTGGGATTTGGGATTTTGGCATTTGGGATTTCAGCATTTGGATTTTAAATTTGGGCGGCAGGTATACCCAATAAATTCCTTGATTAAAGATACATATAACTAAATACTTTTTTTACTTTCATATATAGAATAAATTAGTAACAAATAGAAAACTTGAATTTTAGATTTATACACTACAAAAACTTGAATAAAGTTTAATTAAAAAAAAAGTATCGAGTATTTGATAAAAAACAAACAAGATAAAAATATCAATCGTATGTCTGATATTAATAGTAATATTGTGTGTCCAAAGTAAATTAATAGAATATCATGTACCTGATATTATTATTTCATCAGGAAATTTTTAAAGGCGAATATATCCGGATATAATTGCCCACCCCCAGGTTTATCCGCATAAATCGCATTAATCCAGATTAATCCGCATTTATCCGGATTAATTCATATGTTACACCGAATATATTCAGATTATATTCAGATAAATTGCGAATATATCCAGATATAATTCAGTTTTATTAATAGTGAATAAACCTGGATATATTCGTCCTTAAAAATTTCCTGATGTTATTATTATATACCTGATATTTCTTTAATATAAGATATAAGAGATAAAAAATAAAATTATTGTATAGCTATCGGGTACAATATAAACTTACAAAATTAACTATCAAATANACTAAATACTTTTTTTACTTTCATATATAGAATAAATTAGTAACAAATAGAAAACTTGAATTTTAGATTTATACACTACAAAAACTTGAATAAAGTTTAATTAAAAAAAAAGTATCGAGTATTTGATAAAAAACAAACAAGATAAAAATATCAATCGTATGTCTGATATTAATAGTAATATTGTGTGTCCAAAGTAAATTAATAGAATATCATGTACCTGATATTATTATTTCATCAGGAAATTTTTAAAGGCGAATATATCCGGATATAATTGCCCACCCCCAGGTTTATCCGCATAAATCGCATTAATCCAGATTAATCCGCATTTATCCGGATTAATTCATATGTTACACCGAATATATTCAGATTATATTCAGATAAATTGCGAATATATCCAGATATAATTCAGTTTTATTAATAGTGAATAAACCTGGATATATTCGTCCTTAAAAATTTCCTGATGTTATTATTATATACCTGATATTTCTTTAATATAAGATATAAGAGATAAAAAATAAAATTATTGTATAGCTATCGGGTACAATATAAACTTACAAAATTAACTATCAAATATATACATGTTTCCAAAATTGATTTTAGATTTTTGAGGTATTTCGACTTTTTAAGATTTATACAGAATCTATTCTATATATGGAAGTAAAAAAAATACCCAGTTATATGTATCTTCAATCAAAGAATAAATCTAGGTGGTCAAAAAATTTCAGATTTTAAGTAAAATAATTTCGTCTTCTATGAAAAACTATTTACCTGATATATACCTGCCGCTCAAATTCAAAATCCAAATGCTGAAATCCCAAATGCCGAAATCCCAAATCCCAAATTACAATTAGTATTTTTTGCCGAAATCCCAAATCCCAAATACTAATAATTTGTGCATTTTGGCATCCCAAATCCCAAATTATTTGGGATTTGGGCAACACGTATAACCTGATATATATAAAAATATAATATGCACCCGATGTTCACCCGATATCCACCTAATACGTTAAAATATCATATAGTTATCGGGCACCCAATATCTATTCGATATCAACTTGATATTTAGATTTTAACCTGTAAAACTATATTATAATAAATTACAAAATTCGTGAATAATCCCCAGATTAAACAAGACCATTCTGAATTTATGAAAAAAATTAATAGTGGATATTTATACCTGCCACCCAAATTCAAAATCCAAATGCCAAAATCCCAAATGCCAAATCCCAATCTCAAATCCCAAATCCAAATTATTTTTGACATCCCAAATTAATTTTGACATCCCAAATTATTTTTGGCATCCCAAATTATTTTTGGCATCTCAAATTATTTTTGGCATCCCAAATTATTTTTGGCATCCCAAATTATTTTTAGCATCTCAAATTATTTTTGGCATCCCAAATTATTTTTGGCATCCCAAATTATTTTTGACATCCCAAATTATTTTTGGCATCCCAAATTATTTTTGGCATCCTAAATTATTTTTGGCATTCCAAATTAATTTTAGTGTCTCAAATTAATTTTAACATTCCAAATTATTTTTGGCATCCCAAATTATTTTTAACATTTCAAATTATTTTTGGTATCTCAAATTAATTTTGACATTTCAAATATTTGAGGGTACATTATTCTCAGCTTTAAAGTTACTTAGTACTATTTTTAACATTTATTTATTAAAATAAAATATTATATATATATAAATCATAATGAATTATTTCTGATTTGTAATTTATAAAGTATTTTTATAAAGTTACACAATAAATAGTAATTGTTAAAGAAACAAATTGATTATATTACGAAGTGCATCTCATAATTTTTAAACTTGATACCATTTTGGCATTATAATAATGGTTCCTTTATTAATGAAAAAACAAATAATAATTTTATATTTTATTTTATTTTTTTTTATTTGTATTAAATTTCAAGTATATTATTATTATATTATGATTATTATTATTATTATATTATAATTATTATTATTATTATTATTATATTATAATAATTATTATTATTATTCTGTAATATTATTTATACCAGATTCATGCCTTTCCAATAATTTATTTATTATTGATTCAATATTAAAATCTTGTTCACCAGAATCAATATATTCTGTTGATAAAGGTATCTCAACAGTTACTTTAACTTCAAGAACTCATCGAAGTTCAATATCAGTAACATTAAAAAATAAATCAAAATTTTGAGAATTTGATATTTGATTTTCACCTTCATTATTTTCAAATTGATTATTTTCTAATTCATCATCATTTTCAAATTGAAGAACCAATGCCATGGATAGCTAATGCTGGGTTTTAATGTATAAAAACGGATCGAGATTGCAGAGATTTGGGTAAGAAATAAAACATTATTTAAACAACCGTTCAATAAATCAAATAATCAATCAAATAAATCGAATTACCTATTGTAAAACAATTATATGCGAAATGGCGTATAATACATCTGATATTTTTTTATTATCAATTTTCATTACCGTAATCACGATTCGCGAATTATATGCTTGACAATGGAGATGCTTTATACAATTGCTCAGGAGAATATAACAATATACTTTTTTCTCATAATTCTACTTATATTTATTCGAAAAAAGTTATGCCTCAAAGAGGATCAATTATCTTTGTTTAATATACTATGTAAGTTTGTGGAATACACATTTTGTACAATACTAATTTTTTATCTCAAAATTTCACGATTTCTGAAAGATAAAATATATACATTCCATGTAATAAAGTATATATCCATCGTGACTTTCCTGAAACAGGTAAAATCAATACTAGCAATCAGATCAAAAAAAGTCATTTTTTCTGATAATTAATTTTAACATGTGATATAAAAATTTATTTCATTTGCGACGTATTGAAAATTTTGCCTATAGTGTTAACAATGATTGTGTTGTAAGGAAATTGCATTACGTACAATGTTGAATTTCAAATCCCCGACCACATCTAAGGGCGAGAAATTATATTAAGTATAATGTTAAATTCAATTTTCCAACCACACCTAAGGGTAAGGTTTTCATTCCATTTCATTATATAATAATCTGGAGTGTTATTCATATCGTGCAAATGGACAATATACGGAGCCATGGTAGGTCTTCCAAGGGTTGGAACTGCAGGTGTCGTACCTATTCCGGAATTTGGGTTCGGGTAAAAAGGGTTGACTGCATATGGAATAGCGATCCCGACATATTCAATGTTGGTCGAATATTGCTGAATTAAATTAATTTTAGATAAAGCACTACTGCGATCGGGATCTCTGTTATAAAAAACCTGAATGGATTCGAATCTGATAAGCAAAATAGTACATTTTTTTTCAAAAAAAATAATACAATTACCTCTATCCATACGTTTGGAGGTGGGCACAAGCTGGCAATGGGTCTTGAATTTTGTGCAAATGTTAGAGCCCGAAACCAAATGCCAACATCAGGTCGCAAATTATTATTTTCTATCACACATATCATATCAATAAGAATATTCCAAGCTGGATTGTGCATCTGAGCTGAAATTAATAGTTCTGAATGGATCTCACTCTTATGACCGCCATCATACTATATGAAATTGTTAAATTAATAAATAATATGTATACTGCGGTGTGTAAGCTATAATAAAACTCACTTTGATAAATAAGTCTTCCCCAATTATTTCAGCCTTGAACTCGTTGTGGATTTCTTCCCGTACGTTAAGCCTATCAAGTTCTTTAATAGGAATATTGATTTTCACAATACCTGTGTCTTGTTGTCCCCTTAGTTCTTGTTCGATTTTATCACAAATCTTTAAAACAAAAAGGTCATTAATCAAAACTATTTCATTTTCATTAATTTTTAAGTACCATTATATACCTTGGATTGCACAAAAATTGAGCCATTCATTGATGAATCATTTTCGTTTTTTTTATAAATTTGAAAATTATTAAGAATAATGAGAATAATGAGATATTTTTGACCAGTAGTTATTATATGTATAACATTACAAAAATACCTGAATACGGAAAGAGCCTTTAGATCCCATATCGGTAATAGTTTCTATATTAAAAAAGTGTGTTACAAGGCTTTTCAGTATCAAAATAACGAGATAACCAAAGTAGGCAATTAAGACATTCAAGAAGTAAACAGGAAAGAATTGAAAAGGCTTAGATTATTGTTATTTGTTACAATCTGAGAAAAGAATGATAATTATCACAAAAATAATTACCAGAAGATTGGCTACAACTATTATATATATAGATATATATGTATATAATAAATTATTTAAATTTTTTCGATTCATAAAAAAAATGAATTTGTTCGTTAATTAATTGAAAAATTCTTATTTAATTGATATTGTAGAGAAAGAAAATTTTAATATTTAATTTTTTTTTGATCTTTATACAACAATTGTAAGGCAGGAATATTCTACATCCTTATTAGTAATCAAATTATGTAAAAGTTACATCAGAAATTACTATTTTAGTTTTTATCAATCGTGTCATTAAATTCGTAAGACAATTAAATTGAAGGTAGATAAATGTAAATTTATTTGAATGTCAATTGATATCGGAGATATGAGATATGTATTATCAAAATATGTGAAACATTAAATCCTTGACAAATTTGCCAAATAGAAATTATATGCAAAACCATTTAGATGCAAAAATCTTCACTATATGAGAAAGATATTATAAATCAAAAATTTAAAAGCTTGATTAACGAAATTTTTAATTTTTTGTATTCTTTGAGGGATGACAATTTTGGATTTTTTGTTATACCTATACTTGCACGCAAAATTATTTTGGGGTTCCGAAATTGCAATTTCGGAAAAAAAAGTCGAAATAGTTTTTTATAGAAGACGAAATTATTTTACTTAAAATCCAAAATTTTTTAATCACCCAAATTTATTCTTTGATTGAAGATACATATAACTGGGTATTTTTTTTACTTCCATATATAGAATAGATTCTGCATAAATCTCAAAAAGTCGAAATACCTCAAAAATCCAAAATCAATTTTGAGAACATGTATAGTTATACCATATCTCAAGAAGAAAAATTCCGTTCTTTTGACATATGCATCTTTTTAGATAATTGCGATTAACAATATCTTGAGTTTTTTAACACCCTTATACCAACCAATGTTATGGAATTTATATATGTCGTCAAAACTAATTTGGTTTTGACTCAACTCTTAAAATTTAAATTTTTAATTGCGTCTGACTCAACTAATTGCATCAATTACTAGTAAAAATTAAAATTTAACTCCAATTTTTCTTGATTTTAATTGCATCTGACTCAATTCAATAGTTTTGACGACATATATAATGGAATCAGTATTGACTTCCTTGTACCTCCAATGTGATTCAATATTTTTGAAAGTAGGTATCAAATTCCAATCTATTCAAAAAGGAAGGGTGATACTTAATTATCAGTTCCTCATTAAAAATTTTCTTGGCTATTTGAATGCATTTAGTCTGAAATTTGTAATTTTTTTTACAAATTACAAGGTGATTAGATTTTGATTTCTTTGTAAATTCCTTTATAATTGATTTTAATTTTGCATTTTTTATCTTAAGCTCAAAAATTGTAGTCTTAATATGCTCAAAAAATATTGGATACTGCAAACAAATTTTTAATTTTACTTATACCTGCTGTCCAAATTCAAAATCCAAATGTCAAAATCCCAAATGCCAAAATTCCAAATCTCAAATTCCAAATTATAATTAGTATCTTTTGTCGAAATCCCAAATACTAGTAATTTGTGCATTTTGACATCCCAAATTTCAAATTATTTGGGATTTGGATAACACATATAATTTTGCTATATCAGTCTTATTTTAATATATTCTTCTGTAATTTGTTTTAAAAATTTGGTATTCTCAACCTTAAGCTTTGTATATTTTCCATGTTTAGCTTTAAACTTGACTTTCTCAGTTTTAAGTTTTGTATTCTTAGCCTTAAGTTCGACTAGTGTGGCTTCCTTAGCTTTCTCTTCTAATAAATTAAATTTAGATTGTATTTTAGTAATAAAAGATGATTTATTTAATTTTTGAACTAACTAGTATAAATATTTATGTAATGAAATTTTGTTTCTGGCACAAAAGGAAAAATGTCAAGAAAAAATTCTTGATCAAAATAAGTAAATACCATCACGAAAAAATAAATTCCAAAATTCTATTTACTTGGTAGAATACCAAAGCATAATTTTATTTTATATATATTTATAATATCAGGAAACTTTTTGGAATGTAAATTTACAAAAATTTATGTTTAAAAAAATTAATTTTTTTGACTTTGATTACTATTTATAAAACAGGAAACGATTTTTTACTAAAATATTCTTATAACAGATTGAAATATCTGGTTCTTAGCTACAAGATAATATGTATTTCATTTCTATAACATTAATATTCGCGAAGATATTCATGTTTAAAGTTTCACATCTGTAAAAAAATTTCTGTGTAAATTTTCTGAAAATTTTTGTAATTTTGCTGGAAATTTCTATGACGTCATGTAAATTTCTGGCATAATTACAAAAATTTTTGAAAAATTTACACAGAAATTTTTTCACAGATGTAAAACTTTAAACGTGAATATCTTCGCGAATATTGATATTACAAAAATGAAAACTATATTATTTTGTAGCTAAAAACCAGATATTTCAATCTGTCATAGGAATATTTTAGTAAAAAATCGTTTCCTGTCTCATAAATAGTAATCAAAATTAAAAAAATTAATTTTTTTAAACATAAATTTCTGTAAGTCCCATAATTTTATAGAAATTTACGTCCTGAAAAGTTTTTTGATAAATAATTATATTTTGATATTTTATTGATTTTTGAAGTTAAAAATTATTTCAGAAAAATTACTGTTATACATTATATGAAAAAATAATACATAATATATTGTACATTTCTCTAATCAAAAATCTCTATTGATAAAAAATACGGAATCACAGAACTAATATCTTTGATACATAAATACATAATAAAAATACAGAATAGTAAAGCTAGTGTTTTTAACACATAAAATATATGATGTCTATATATAATAAATACAAAATAAAAATCTATAGATAATTATCTTATAATATAGTAACTGTTATGCTCTCTTTCTTTAATTTTTGAGATGATATTATTGTATTATAATACAGCAGAGATAGGTTAGTAATTATTAAATTACACAAAAGTAATAAAATTTCTATAAATTTATATACAACTTTTCTATCTAAAAATTATACTGGAATTTTAACAGATCGAAGATAGTAATATCGATATACATTAACCATATCTTATATCAACAAATTTAAATGTAACTTATTACCTATAATTTATACATCTACAATACCAAATTGATATTTATCCAGTTTAAAAGTCTAACGTATTCAAAAAAGTCTATCATTACATTTTTTCCATAATTTAATATCATTATCGATCTTTTTTTAAGTAATACAAATTAAGCAGGAACATTCAATATACATAAATTCAAAAATTATTTTCCAGTATTTTACCACAAATATAATATTTGAATGTCTTTTTATAAATCCATCTCCTTTTTTATTAGCACTGGCAATACTTTGTTTTTCTGATATACTAATGAAAAAGGAATTATTAATGAAAAGATTTTTTAACAAAATCTAAATTGTTAGTAATGTTTTTGCAAATTCAAAACTGAAAGCAGAGTTGTTCCAAATGTCTTTTAAAACATCAAAAATTTCTTTAATTATATTTGCAATACTTTCTTCAGACTCTTTCCAAATTTCATTATAAACCAATTTAATATATATCGATTTATCTTCAAGTTTATTAAAATCTGTTACAAACTCGTTACATATTTCCTGAACAATAGTAAAAGGTTTGGATGTTATTTTACAAGTAAGTTTCTAGTTTAACAAGTTAAGTTTTAGAAAAATATATATTATATACCATTAATAAATAAATCATATCTATTTATAACTACTTTGTAAGTATGAAGAAAGTTCTAACTTATAAAGTAAAATCTTATTACAAATTTCTTTTTTAAATTTCCAAATAATTGATTTACAAGTTCTGATTTATTGCTAATAACCTGACTAACTAAGAAATCCTTTCAATCCTATTTTGTAATATCTATATTGACTATATTTAAATACAAATAGCAATATAAAAAACTTAAATCTTTTCTGAATTTTCCTTTTAATTCATTTACATTATTGCCAATTTGTTCTAAACTAAGGAGTTTTTCTTTATTCATCTTGATAATGTCAAGGTTATACAAAGCAGAAACTCTTTTAAAGGTATTTTTAAACTAAAAAAATAAAACATTAGTTTCAGTAATATAATTATTTTGTAATCGCTAGTTAAATACATCATTAAATAATACTTTATATTATCAGTACATATGCAAAGTTATTATTTTTATACAGTTAACATGCTAATAAAATTCTGTATGGTACTAATTTACTATATAATAATATAATTTCATTATTTTTTATACAGGCGATAAATTTTTCTCGTCAATGGGTTAATAAAATAAATTATACTACTATATAACAGTCTATAACTTAAATATCCCTTTACTGTCAAGCAAGTGTTTATTATGAAATAATTAATAGAATAATTAAGCTATTTTTTGATACTTTTATATCAATCCACATTGAAATATTTTTTATAATAGACCATATAGTATTATTATTATACTTGTACGTTAAATTATTTTGAGGCCCTAAAATTACAATTTTGAAAAAAAAAATTAAAATAGTTTTTTATAGAAGACAAAATTATTTTATTTAAAACCTGAAATTTTTTAACTATCCAGATAAATTCCTTGATTAAAGTTACATATAATTAGGTACTTCTATATATAAAATAGATTCTGTATAAATTTTAAAAAGATGAAATATTTTAAAAATTCAAAATTAATTTTGAAAACATATATAATCATCATATGATTACAAATAATTACAAAATAAAAAATATGATAATTAAACTGTAAAAAAACCTTAATAAGTTTTAATTAACGTGAGAACGATTTAAATTTAAAGTATTAACATATCTTACAACTCAGTTAACAATTGATCTTAATTCGATTTGTGAGATTCATGGGTTTTTTTCTAATCTTTGACAAATAACTGCAATGATATTTATATAATGTTCTTTTGCGTTAACCAAGAATTTACAAATCTTATTATATGATTCAGTAGATATTTTATATGTTAATTTTATTCTTCTGAAATTAGAAACAAGAAATTGAGATCAATAAATTAGAATTATCATGCTTTCAGCTTGAATTATTTGAAATTAATAAAAAAGTAAAAATGGATAATACTAAATACAATAATATCAATATTAATAATAATAATAAAGATAACGAAAATAATGATCATAATAATAATAATAATAACAATAATAATAAAAATAATAATGATAATAGTAATAATGGTAATGGCAATAATTATAACAATAATACTGATGAAAGTAATAATAATGATAATAATAATAATAATAGCAACGATAATAATAATAATAATAGTAATAATAGTAATAGCGACGATAATAATAATATTGATAACGATAATGAAAATAACAATAACAATAATGATAGCAATAATAATGATAATAACAATAACGATAATGGTAATGACGATGATGATAACAATGATGAAAATAATAATAGTAACAATAACAATAATAATAACAATAACAATGATAATAATAATGATAATAATAATAGTAATGATAGTGACATTGGTAACAACAATAATGACAATGATAATAATAACAATAATAATAACAATAACAATAATAATAACATTACCAGTGGTTCTATACAACAAAAAAAAGATGACAACATCCGGAATTATATAGAGGCGTTCTAGGACGCTATATATACGAAACGTCTGGAGAACGCACTAGAACTTTGCGTTCTAGTATGCTATATATACGAAACGTTCGGAGAACGCACTAGAACGGTACGTTCTAGTACGCTATATATACGAAACGTTCAGAGAACGCACTAGAACGGTGCGTTTTAGTACGCTATATATACGAAGCGTTTGGAGAACGCACTAGAACGGTGCGTTTTAGTACGCTATATATACGAAACGTTTAGAGAACGCACTAGAACGGTGCGTTTTAGTACGCTATATATACGAAACGTTCGGAGAACGCACTAGAACGGTACGTTCTAGTACGCTATATATACGAAACGTTCAGAGAACGCACTAGAACGGTGCGTTTTAGTACGCTATATATACGAAGCGTTTGGAGAACGCACTAGAATGGCATATTTAATACGCTATATGAACGTATGTGGTGTTCGTAGGACGCTATAGATCGGTGTATTTTGAACGCACTAGAACATTCTGATGAAGTTAATTATAATCATAATAATAATGATAATAATAATAGTAGTAATAGTAATAATGATGATAATTATAATGATAAAAATAATAATGGTAATGATAACAATAACTATAATAACAATAATAACAATAATAACAATGGTGATAATGGTAATGGCAATAATAATTAAAATAATAATAGTGATAGTGATAATAATGATGAGAATAATAATAACAATAATAATAACAATGATAATAGAATTACTAGTAGTTTTATTCAACAAAGAAAAAGCCTTCAGAATCTAAAACTGATTGTTTATATTATGGGATCTCCACTAAAAAAATGACATATAAATAAACTTGTAAGTGTAAAATAAAATATTATTATCAATAATAGTTATATTAATAAATTTATTTCTATTTATAAACTTTATGACCACCAGTGTTTGAAATTCAATGTGCGAAATGTGCACTCACACGAAATTTGAAAATTATATATATAAAAAAAAAGTTTTCGCACAAATTTTTCACATAGAATTTTTAAATCGAAGAATTTCTGCACATAATTTAAAATTTGAATTTCAAACACTGATGACCACTATTATCGTAAGTGTTATCACATCCGGAATTATATAGAGGTGTTCTAGGACGCTATATATACGAAACGTCCGGAGAACGCACTAGAACGGTGCGTTCTAGTACGCTATATATACGAAATGTTCGGAGAACGCACTAGAACGGTACGTTCTAGTACGCTATATTATACCTGCCGCCCAAATTCAAAATCCAAATGCCGAAATCCCAAATGCCGAAATCCCAAATCCCAAATCCCAAATTACAATTAATATTTTTTGCCGAAATCCCAAATCCCAAATCCCAAATACTAGTAATTTGTGCATTTTGGCGTCCCAAATCCCAAATTATTTGGGATTTGGGCAACACGTATACGCTATATATACGAAATGTTCGGAGAACGCACTAGAACGGTACGTTCTAGTACGCTATATATACGAAACGTTTAGAGAACGCACTAGAACGGCATATTTAATACGCTATATGAACGTAGGTGGTGTTCGTAGGACGCTATAGATCAGTGTATTTTGGACGCACTAGAACGGTTATATTTAATTCCTGATGCATCACTACTATTGCCATAAGTGTTATTATTACCACCATTATAAATATCATCACCTATTCAGAAAAAATTTGTTTAATGTATCCTTTATATTATTCAAGAGAAAAAAGAATTTAAATAAACTTTTATATATTTCTGTTTGTATTAATCTTTTGAATTGAAAAGTTGTATATTTTTTTATACATATTAATTTTCTGTATCTACTACCTATGGCTTTATATTTTATTTGTAACAATAAATAAACATGTATTTTTTTTCAAGTTTGTTTTTATTTTTATTACATATATTTCAGAATTTATTTGAATGTATATATAATCAAAAGTTTTTCTTAATAAAATTTCAACAAACTTAATTTGCCCAAAATCACATGTTTATTTTTATTTGAATATTTGTATATAGTGTATAAAAAGTGTTTTCAAAAATAAAATCCAAGATTGACTTACTTAGACAGAAAAATACTAGACCTATAGTTAAAATTACATCAGTAAATTTTTTTAAACATAAGCCTTTGAAGTATTTCACTCCGATAACCTTTGAATACCTCCAACATAAACATAATATTTACAAAGGTTATTGATAATGAAACCCTTCATTTTTATTAATAAAACATAATACTGCAAGGGTTATTGATATTGATAACTTTCAATAACCTTTACTTTATTATAATAAACATAATATTTACGAAGGTTATTAGTCTGATAACCTTTGAAAACGAAATTATTTCAATAACCTTTGTTATAAAAAATTTCCTGATGTACTAGGTTCGAGTTCAAGAGAACTGAGCTTTTAAAACAGGTTGCAGAAAAGAGAACCAAGCATGAAGTTGAAAATTCTGAACTCAGGAGTAGGATCAAGAGGAGTTAGAGAAGGATAGGGATATTGTTGCTGAAAATTGCAGGCATGATGATGCAATTGCTGAGCTTAAAGCTGAAGTAGTAAAACTAAAGAATGACAATAAGGAGAGCAAGCAACAAACCCAAAATATTTCTTTCAGAGAAGTTGTTAATATACCTAACTCTGTTGTGGACCAGCATAATGCTTCTGAGGTTTCATCCAAAATCTGTGCAAGTAAGCAAAAGACATTGGAGGATAAAGAGACGGATGCTTTCTTGAACAAGGTGAATAAGAAAAGAGTTAGTGATGAGATTAGGCAGAGGAGCAGGGAGAAAAAACTTCAATGTGAACTACTTAGTTAGGAGGTGCGCTCGATTTTCCAGAATATTGCATCTACTATTTTCACTACTTCCCATGAGCAAAAAAATGAATAGGGCTTGATTCGAGAAATAATTTCATCCAAGGAAGAAAAGCATGTGACTGAAATTTCAGCGAACTTGGTTTGTCCAAATAATGATCGAGAGAGGAATGGAGATATTATTAGTCTATATAAAAACACATGTGATGAAATCGAAGCCAATAGAGAAGAAACACTGCGTTGGCATTTCTATGCTAGAGATTTCAAAAGCATGTATAAAGATTTTATGGTCAGCAATAAAGTTGGGAAAAAGAAGACGAAAGGTCAGGTATATGATTTTATTATCAAACAACTACCTGACACCAAGCACAAAACTCTATGTAAGCAGACACAGAAAGCTTTAAGGATTGACAATTTATTTGAAAAAATAGGGATGGACAAGATCCAATACATTAAAACATATAGTGCGGATACTATTTTAAAATTTATTAATTCTCAGATTCAAACGATAATAGATCACTTCACCAAAAGCCTGATCCGATGATCTTCAGATGATTTACCCGAAACTGAGGTAAGTGAACCCCTCTATCCTATTAACTCATACCTCTAATTCGGAAGGTAAGGAAAGTGAAGTTAAATCTTTAGCAGTAAGTATATCTATGGAATCCGTTTCCACTGATTTAGGAATATTACCAGATACTGAGGTAAGTGCATCATCTTCGGATACGAAGAAAACTTTACTGGAAACGGAGGTAAGTACTATAATCATTCCCTCTATCCTATCATCCCATATCTCTAATTCAGAAGATAATATAAATGAAGATGTTAAATCTCTATCTGATGATTTATTAGATTCTAATTCGGAATCCTCTGATGATGGTGAGGAGAATATGGATGTACCGATAACGATGATAAATACGATAATGAAACGAATTCGAAAGATTCAACTAAGGTAAATACTACACATAACCGTGCCTATTTCCGTAATAAAATGGCAGAACAATATCCTGATTTATATTGGGAAGGTAGTGATGGAAACGATGATTATTATGGAATTTCTGATGAATATTTATGTCCGCTATGCAAGTTAGATCATTATGAGGATTATGGTATAAAAGCAGATATAAAACTGGATCCTATTTTATTAAATGTGAACAGCGTGGAATTAAAATTGAGGTAACGGCATAAACTTTATCCCGCCTTTTCGCCTGATAATTCACTATGTTCATGATCGGAATTTTACTGTTATATTCAATAATTTAACAAATATAAGTGACTTCGAACAGGGACTGTGAGAAGGCACGCTCAAAACCAGATATTTAATATATCTAAGGAATAGGTTAATTACTTTTCTTTTTCCGAACTAGAGAGGGAAAAAGGCATTTTTATTTTTTGTTGGTTATTAATTTAAAGGGATGGAAACCATATAAAACGGCAATATGAATACACAGACAAAGTCCAATAAAACATTAACTCCCGAATATTTGGAATGGCATAATAAATTTACTGGATTACCAATTGTTTTAACAGATAAAATTTGTATAAGAGATACAAGGAAGAAACCGGTCTTGATCCCTGGTTAAATTCTGAAACTTCTGAATCTTCACAAACCGAAATTAATTCGAAGCTGTTAGACGAAATTACGAACTTAAAAAGGAGAATATCAAAATTAAAACCGAGAATGCAGAGTTAAAACAGAATTTAGATGAACTTAAAAAAGAACTAGAATCTAAGAAAAATCGTAAATTCCAGGAGAAATGTATCCTAATAACCCAGATACTTAATGAGGAACCCGTAGTTGAATATCGTCCATCTTTTATGGAAGGATTAGAACTTGACGCCTTCTTCCAAAGTAATCGAATCGCGTTAGAGGTGCAAGGGGCTCAACATCGACTTCATCACACTAGCTGGTATAAAGATGTTAAAAAACTCTAGGATATTGTTAATCGTGATCGGCTAAAAAGATGTACATACGATTTTTCTTATAGAAGTGTGGTACGATGAAAAGCCAGAAATTGTTATTCCCTAAAGAATACAAAAATTAAGTGTTTCGTTCCAAAATTTTCGACCTATAATCAATTCATAATATATCTAAATACCAAACAAGTGTTTAATATATACGTATAGCGCATATGTAATTTTTAACTATTAATTTTAAATACTTAAAAATTCACCAATAAAAATAAGATTTTATCTAAATCATAATCGCAATAATTAGTTTCGATTAATTGTTGTTATTCTATGATCGACATATATAAATTAAAATATATCGATTAATCTGACAACAAACAAAAAATGCAAAACCCGATGTATATCTTTATTGTTATTTTTTTTTAATGTATATGATAAGTAAAGAAACTACTAAAACTAATATTTATATAATATAGCGTTAATTTCATAAAATTAAAATATAAACAAGTATATTACTATTCTGAATTCTTTTGTCTTTTTGCTTTAGATTTCCCCTCACTCTGTAAACCTTCTGCTGGCTTCTGTACCTCCTCCAATAACCAGGCGATATGCCCGAGAACCCTTCCGACTCTAATCTCTATATCATCGCTTTTATAATCAACAATTACCGAATCTGATAATTTGAAATTTGGTTTTCCATTATTATCATAAATGCATTCCATAAAATACCATTTTTCCCCATCTGTAACAATTCCGATCGCTTTATCCTTAAGTTCACTATCCTCCATCTCACTAGCCTTACGTTTGTTTGATAAAGCCGTTTCAATTTGAACAGCATTTTGGGCAACACCCTTATCAAAGTCTTCACGTTTGACTTCTGTTACACCGATAATATTCGAATTTTGAAATTCTATTGCGTAATCAACTGGCCCGTGACCGTTAACTCCCTTAATATTATATTGTGGTTTGACCTTAAACTTTTTTTCGTATAGTCTTGCACCAGCAACAAGAAATGGATGTACATATAGTGATCTTGATGCTTTATTTAAATTAACTGGAGTGATTCCAAGTTTAAAATATAGAACTTCCATTAATTTTTTAAATATTTCTTGTGAAGTTCTGTCGTTCAGATCTTTGCTTCCACACGTGAAAACCGGGAAATTATCTAATGATGCATCTCCACCTTCATCAATAAGTCCATAGAGCTCGCATACATCTTGGAGTTCCCATTCTGAGAAGGGTTTTGAGGGAGTTATTACGTATGCGATGAATTTAAGGTCATTTTTTGAAACGAGTTGCCGAAGCATAACTCGAAAATCTTGATCATTTCGGGGCTTGTATTTTATACTGCCATTCCCAAAGTCAAGTACTGCACTATTATTACTTGCGAGTGTCGGTGTCTTGTGAATGTCATATATAGTTTTTTTTAGACCTTCAAGGGTCGCATTATTAATATTTATAGACCACTTAAATCCATTCATCCGTTTTGGGTGAACAACGACGTCAAACACTACAAAATAATGGTGAATTAATAAAGAACATACTGGAAATCCAACGAAATCTCAATATTTTATACGTACCATGTGTCGACTTGTTAAGCCGTGCCTTCAAAGAGGCGTTTTCGGTCTTCAACAAGGCATTTTCATTGAGTATTTCTTGTTCACGACTTGAGACAGATTAGTGATAGGGATTACCGGTTCAGCGACGTGATAAAATAAGACAAACCTTGAGTTCCCAAGCTTGACAACATTTCTCGAACGTTTGATACGTCCCGACTATAGGTGACAGTTGCTGTCTCTTTGATTTCCTGGGCGAAGCCTACAAGTCTCTTCGCGGGTCCAACCTTAAAACCAACGTCTCTAAAATCTTGTTTGGTTGAAATAAGAAAATCACGACCGGTGATTCTCTCATTACGAATAATATCATAATCTTCATCGATAAGCTGTAGGTCCTCTTGATCACGCAAAAATTGGATAAGTTGCTCGGTATTGTATTTCCGAACCACCTCAACTAAAGTAAGCATAGGGAAAGTCTAGATTTTGATCAACGTGTTACACAAGTATTTATACTTATTTTACAATAAGGTTCAATTGAATTTTGGTCACTCATATGACAAGTCACCAGAACGACTACTTAATAGATGACGAAACTTTATTATTGTATTCTTTGAAACTATTTCTTCGTTTCCTCTATTTAGATCCAATAAGATCCAATTTTTGGGAAAGTTTATATAGAAGACATTTTTTATAGTAATATATTATATAGACGAGTAATGTAAGTAATGTTTAATTATTTTTAAATTTTTTTATTAAAACTATTATTTTAATATAAACTTTTATTAAATTTTATGACTACTTTTAAACTATTTTATTAAATTTCAAATAATAATTACAAGTATTTAAGTATTTAATTATTTCAAGTATTTGAATATTTGAGATCTCAAGATCTCATGTTCTAGAGTTTATATAAAAAAATATTCTTTTTAATAATATTATATACCTTTATTAAATTTATAGAATCTGTAATAACACATANAGCATAGGGAAAGTCTAGATTTTGATCAACGTGTTACACAAGTATTTATACTTATTTTACAATAAGGTTCAATTGAATTTTGGTCACTCATATGACAAGTCACCAGAACGACTACTTAATAGATGACGAAACTTTATTATTGTATTCTTTGAAACTATTTCTTCGTTTCCTCTATTTAGATCCAATAAGATCCAATTTTTGGGAAAGTTTATATAGAAGACATTTTTTATAGTAATATATTATATAGACGAGTAATGTAAGTAATGTTTAATTATTTTTAAATTTTTTTATTAAAACTATTATTTTAATATAAACTTTTATTAAATTTTATGACTACTTTTAAACTATTTTATTAAATTTCAAATAATAATTACAAGTATTTAAGTATTTAATTATTTCAAGTATTTGAATATTTGAGATCTCAAGATCTCATGTTCTAGAGTTTATATAAAAAAATATTCTTTTTAATAATATTATATACCTTTATTAAATTTATAGAATCTGTAATAACACATATATACATATTTAAATTTTATGTAATATCTTAAACATCTTTTACTGCCAATATATAAATAATTTAAATAATTTAAAGTTCGACTAAAGATAATTTTCTTTAATCACCTGATCTGAATCTTAGATTTCTATTCGTTTAAATATTATTTGACCAGTCACGTTACTATTGATCATCATCCAATAAAAACAAACTAGCCCTATGCTACTAAAGTAGAAGCGGGTTTTTCTTCACTTGCTGTAGAAGTAGAAGCTGGACTACTTTGTTTAGACAGCACTCCTAGCAATTCACATGATCAACATAGACTATAATTGGCTAAAAATCAAAAATATCACATGATATTTAACCAGAGATGCAAATTGCTACATCAACGATTATTTTTTGATAATCTAATCCTAAAGTAAGCTTTATTGATAGGCATTATTGCAGACTTGTTACAAACGGGAAAGTATATTTTACAAAAATTTTATAAATCCATTGAATTTGGGACTTAGATAGAATATGAATTTAGAAAGTATATATTGTATAAATTGTATTTGTATTTGGAAAAGGTGTTTTTAATAAATATATATTTAGAGAAAGTAAACTTTATAATAATTGAAATAAATACAAAAATAAATTATTCATTATCTTTTATAATAGATCTAATTATATATTATCTTTGAAATTCACTTCTAAGATAACTTTGCAAATTAAATGATCTCAAAATGATCTTTACCACAAAGTGATAGAATAACAAGAAAAGAAACATTTTGCAAAATATGATAACAAATAGTCATGTCCTTCATGTGGCACTATATTTAGCAAACATAAAATCATATAAATTTTATATGTAAAATTCTGTTATGTTTGTTTAAATATAGTACTTTTATAGATTATACAAAAAATGCGAGTAGTTTATTTGTTAGAGGCATTGGCAATATTGTACATCAGGAAATTTTTTTGAATATAATATTTTGTAATTTTGATTATACTTGCACACAAAATTATTTTGGGGTCCCGAAATTGGTATTTTGGAGAAAAAAGTCGAAATAGTTTTTCATAGAAGACGAAATTATTTTACTTAAAACTATACGTGTTGCCCAAATCCCAAATAATTTGGGATTTGAGACGCCAAAATGCACAAATTACTAGTATTTGGGATTTGGGATTTGGGATTTCGGCAAAAGATACTAATTGTAATTTGGGATTTGGGATTTGGGATTTCGGCATTTGGGATTTCGACATTTGGATTTTGAATTTGGGCGGCAG
Source organism: Diversispora epigaea (assembly GCA_003547095.1). Taxonomy (NCBI): domain Eukaryota; kingdom Fungi; phylum Glomeromycota; class Glomeromycetes; order Diversisporales; family Diversisporaceae; genus Diversispora; species Diversispora epigaea. The sequence goes on along the minus strand of PQFF01000563.1, from coordinate 207,344 downwards.
GTACAGTGGCTCACGAATGTACTGCAACACCTAAAATTTTGTCTTTAAAAAATTCTATGTCGCAAACCATCGATTTTAGAATAATAGTTCCTATACTCATTTTAATCTTTGAGATTTGGAGATTTTTTGAGAACTGTTTGATATCAAATTAATAATGCCAATTTTTCGGAAATGGGTGATCAACATGGTGAATTGTCACTTAATAAAATTTCAATTGTGAATAAAATTTTATACAGAATAGTTACAACAAAAGTGATCATAGGGTTGATTGTCCTTCCCAAGGAGAACAGGTATACCAAATTTCATAACAATTGGATCAGTGGTTATGGAGAAATTAACTCTTGAAAATTGAAATTTTACTAATAAAATATTTTTTTTATTTATTTTATTAGTAAAATTTCAATTTTCAAGAGTTAATTTCTCCATAACCACTGATCCAATTGTTATGAAATTTGGTATACCTGTTCTCCTTGGGAAGGACAATCAACCCTATGATCACTTTTGTTGTAACTATTCTGTATAAAATTTTATTCACAATTGAAATTTTATTAAGTGACAATTCACCATGTTGATCACCCATTTCCGAAAAATTGGCATTATTAATTTGATATCAAACAGTTCTCANATTTGGGATTTGGGATTTGGGATTTCGGCATTTGGGATTTCGGCATTTGGATTTTGAATTTGGGCGGCAGGTACAGTGGCTCACGAATGTACTGCAACACCTAAAATTTTGTCTTTAAAAAATTCTATGTCGCAAACCATCGATTTTAGAATAATAGTTCCTATACTCATTTTAATCTTTGAGATTTGGAGATTTTTTGAGAACTGTTTGATATCAAATTAATAATGCCAATTTTTCGGAAATGGGTGATCAACATGGTGAATTGTCACTTAATAAAATTTCAATTGTGAATAAAATTTTATACAGAATAGTTACAACAAAAGTGATCATAGGGTTGATTGTCCTTCCCAAGGAGAACAGGTATACCAAATTTCATAACAATTGGATCAGTGGTTATGGAGAAATTAACTCTTGAAAATTGAAATTTTACTAATAAAATATTTTTTTTATTTATTTTATTAGTAAAATTTCAATTTTCAAGAGTTAATTTCTCCATAACCACTGATCCAATTGTTATGAAATTTGGTATACCTGTTCTCCTTGGGAAGGACAATCAACCCTATGATCACTTTTGTTGTAACTATTCTGTATAAAATTTTATTCACAATTGAAATTTTATTAAGTGACAATTCACCATGTTGATCACCCATTTCCGAAAAATTGGCATTATTAATTTGATATCAAACAGTTCTCAAAAAATCTCCAAATCTCAAAGATTAAAATGAGTATAGGAACTATTATTCTAAAATCGATGGTTTGCGACATAGAATTTTTTAAAGACAAAATTTTAGGTGTTGCAGTACATTCGTGAGCCACTGTATACTTAAAACCCGAAATTTTTTGATTACCCAGATTTATTCTTTGATTAAAGATACACATAATTGGGTATTTTTTTTACATAAATCTCAAAAAGTCGAAATACCTCAAAAATCCAAAATCAATTTTGGGAACATGTATAATTTTGACATGGTATTAAATTTTTGTAATTTTTTGTATAATATTATGTAAATTTTCAAAAATTTTTGAAAGTTATTGAAACGTTAAAATTTCATAATATTACAAATGTTATTTTCCATAATTTTGACGTTTTAAAAAATTTTTGAAAATTTTCATCTCAATACTATTTTGTTTATTTATTGCTTTTAATGAAATTTTATTAGAATTGAAAGTTCTATTGGAAGAATTGGAAGTTTCAATGTCTCACATGTATTAAAATCTTTCAATTAAATATTTTGACTATTGTATATAATAACTGAAGTTCCAATATTTTCAATACTTTTAATATGATCTTTTAAATAAATATGAATATTTGATAATTGATAAAAAAGCAAATAAGAAATTAAAAATTTGTTTAATTCTTTTTTTAATACTCTAGAATACTTAAATACAATATACAAATACAATATCAAATTAATAAAATTTAATAAATTATATTATATAAATACAATATTGATAAATTTTAATAAATTTTTATAATATTTATGTCAGATATCTTATAATAAATATCTTCCAATGAAAATTTATTAGAATTGGAAACCTATTGGAAAGATTGGAATTGGAATACTGGTCGAAAATTTATAAAACCTACACCTATCGGGTACCAGATAGGTGTAGTATCCGTGCCTAATATCGTACACATATCGGGTACCCGATAGGTGTGAGAAAACATTTTTCACACTTATCGGGTACCCGATATGTGTAAAAAAACATTTTTTACACCTATCAGGTACCCGATATGTGTACGATATTAGGCACGGATACTACACCTATCTGGTACCCGATAGGTGTAGGTTTTATAAATTTTCGACCAGTGGAAGTTCAATAGTATTTCTAACTTTCAGAGAACATCACTGATTTATGTAATACAAAATTATCTTGTTTATTTATTTTGTTTCAAACTTTTTTAAAAAACTATATACTCTTTTTTTATTTTCAAAATCTATTTATTTTGTTTCGAACTTTTTCAAAAAACTCATATGGGCTGATTGCAAAAGTTTTAAAATTTTAAATCAGGTGATATCCTCTCAATCAATTATAATTTTATTTATTTTTTCAAAGAAACTTAAAAATCAAAAAAATCTTAATATTTTATTAAGGAAACTATTTCTCAACTCCTAAATAAAAATATTCAGCACAAAATTTTACATATATTTGTAATTTTTAAAAATATTTTATTAAGTAAATAAGAGTTTAAATATAAGTAGACCTGTTAATAAGTATTTGTTAACTCATCAAACCCGACCCTAACCTATCAACCCAACCCTCTTACCCTGCGAAAATTTGTTTTATTTCTTTCTTAAAAGATTTAATAACGTTATTTTATCTTATTTTTTTTTTTATTTTGTTTACTTTACTCCAAAAGAACAACTTTACTTAGTAGTCAAAATCTGTTATCAATAAGTTTTATTAACTTTATTAAGAAGTAAATAAAAAAAATTTTTGTATAACAGAAAATCACATCAGGAAATTTTTTATATCAAAGGTTATTGTAATAATTTTGTTTTCAAAGGTTATTGAAGGTTATCAGACCAATAACCTTCGCAAATATTACATTTATTACATCAGGAATTAAATATAAACATTCTAGTGCGTCCAAAATACACCGATCTATAGCATCCTACGAACACCACCTACGTTCATATAGCGTATTAAATATGCCGTTCTAGTGCGTTCTCTGAACACTTCGTATATATAGCGTACTAGAACGCACCGTTCTAGTGCGTTCTCCGAACGTTTCGTATATATAGCATACTAGAACGCACCGTTCTAGTGCGTTCTCCGGACGTTTCGTATATATAGCGTCCTAGAACGCCTCTATATAATTCCGGATGTATGATAAAGTGAAGGTTATTGAAGGTTATCAATATCAATAACCTCCGGAGTATTACGTTTTATTAATAAAAATAAAGGTTTTCGGTACCAATAACCTTTGTAAATATTACGTTTATGTTGGAGGTATTCGAAGGTTATCGGAGTGAAGGACTTCGAAAACTTATGTTTAAAAAAATTTACTGATGCAGTTAATTTTTATAATTAGCTGATATGATATAATTTTTTTTAGAAATTTTCAAAAATTTATTTATTTTGTTTTAAACTTTTTCAAAATTTCAAGTAAGTATATTGGTTTTTAACAAGGTTGAATACCAGTTGCTATCTGTAAAATCTTCATTTGATGTTGTGCATCAGGAAACTTTTCGGGACATAAATTTACAGAAAATTTACGGGACCTACAGAAATTTACACCTAAAAAAATCAATTTTTTTGACTTTGATCACTATTTATAAAACAGGGAGCGATTTTTTACTAAGATATTCCTATAACAGATCGAAAGATCTGGTTCTTAGCTACAAGATAATATGTGTTTCATTTCTGTAACATCAATATTCACGAAGATATTCACGTTTAAAGTTTCACATTTGTGAAAAAATTTCTGCGTAAATTTTTCGAAAATTTCTATAATTCTGCCTAAGGGTGGAAGGCTCAATTGATATGAAGGCTGGCTCAATAATTGCGCCTTTGGCTAATTAATTTTGCGCCAGCTAAATTCTGGCTAAATTTTGGCTCAAAGGCTAATTAAATTGCGCCGGCTAAATTCTGACTCAAAGGCTAATTAATTTTTTTCTGGTTAAATTCAGGCGCAATTTCTGATTGGCTGGCACAATTTTGGTCACGTGACAAAAGGTTGATCAGATAAAATTATTAATTAATTTTACCGATNTTTTTTGACTTTGATCACTATTTATAAAACAGGGAGCGATTTTTTACTAAGATATTCCTATAACAGATCGAAAGATCTGGTTCTTAGCTACAAGATAATATGTGTTTCATTTCTGTAACATCAATATTCACGAAGATATTCACGTTTAAAGTTTCACATTTGTGAAAAAATTTCTGCGTAAATTTTTCGAAAATTTCTATAATTCTGCCTAAGGGTGGAAGGCTCAATTGATATGAAGGCTGGCTCAATAATTGCGCCTTTGGCTAATTAATTTTGCGCCAGCTAAATTCTGGCTAAATTTTGGCTCAAAGGCTAATTAAATTGCGCCGGCTAAATTCTGACTCAAAGGCTAATTAATTTTTTTCTGGTTAAATTCAGGCGCAATTTCTGATTGGCTGGCACAATTTTGGTCACGTGACAAAAGGTTGATCAGATAAAATTATTAATTAATTTTACCGATATTAATATTTTAATATATTGTTTTAAAATAGCTATAATTTGGTCAATTTTAATGTTACAACAGTTACAAAACTCTTTCTCCTTTTTGTCACAAAAAAAATCGAAAACTAACAAAAAAAATTTAAAAACGGTTCGGTGTCATAAAAACGTTAACAACGTCGTATAAGGAAGGCCAAGGCTTAAGTATTTAATACCACTCTTTCTGAGGCAAGGGGCTCTGCCGGACGAGACTGAGTGGGGGCCTAATATCTACTATTAAATATTTTCGCGGCGGTCTTTCTCTAAAAAGAAGTTCTTTCGTCCTGGGAAGAAACACTAACAAAGAAGACTTCGGGTAACTACCACAACACTCTGGAGCGTAGTGAGGAAGTACGACTTTGCGAGTGGCAGAAACTTGGGACACTTTTCACTTAAACGACACGACACAAAAAATTCATAAAAAATATTTTCTTTTGTCTTTTATTTGGGGCTTTACTTTTCATCTTATTTTGGGTTTCCCTTTTCTCCGTTTTTAATTTTGGGTAACAACAACATGGGATACACTCTTTAAAATAACACAAAACACTTAAAAATATTTCCTTTGACTTTTTTATGGTTTTACGACTTTCATTTTATTATGGTTTTCTTGGTCTCTTTCTTGATTTTCGTGGGGAATTTTCAAATATTGGTTTACCTCCATTTTTGATCACGTGAAGGAATTCGTTACACTTGAGATGTAAACAAACTAAATTAGATGCGACAATAAGGGGTAAAATTGGTCACATGCGGGAACATTACACGGCAGATGTAAACAAACTAAAAGGGTCACAACAAGGGGTTAATGGTCACATGATACTATTTACATAACAACAATTTGGCCAGGAAAGAAATCGTCAACACGTGACGATCAGGTGCTTTTTTCGCCAATGGAAACATTTAGATATGCTTGGTCACTGACTTTGATCTATAGCGTCAACAACGGTGGTAACTATACGTGAGAAGTTAAACAGCAAATATCAGAACGTTCGACTTCGGCAATACGAAACATATTTTTTTCCTGGGACCTAAGTGTCAGACAAGGGTACAAGACCAAAAGAAACGTCAACACGTGACACCGGGTAAATTTTTCGCCAATGGGTACACTTAGATATGCTTGGTCACTTGCTTTGATCTATAGCGTCAACAATGGCGGGTAACTATACGTGAGAAGTTAAACAGCAAATATCAGAACGTCCGACTTCGGCAATGCGGAACACAAGTTTCTTCTGGGCTTAAGCGACGAATAGAGTATGACGGTCTCTAAAAGTGTAACAAAAAGGTGACGCGACGATAAGTTGGTGAGGTCGGGGGTGGGATTAAAGGGGTTGTGGTGGGTTGGAAGGTTGGTTGTTTGAATTCGTTGGGTGGTTAGTTGGGAAAAGTGTTAGATGGTGAGTTGTTGTTTGGTGGGTTGTATGTTAGTTGTATATTATTTTTAGGGGATGTAGGACGGTTAGATGATGAGTTGTTGGGGGACGGTTGGGGTTTTTATCGGGAACTTGACTAACCCTGGGCGTGCAAGGTCCTCGGCGTCCGTTTTGTGACGGCTACCTTACATGAGTGGTAAGGGAGGAGGTTAGGTACGTGAGCTAATGACCTAACTATTTCCGCCAAAGCCGGTTGATGTACCTTACAAGAGCGGTAAGGGAGCAGTCTTTTGATGTGAGCTGATGCGAAAGACTTTTGCGACTTGGCATCTTCGGTTCCCCTTTTTTTATCTCGTTTTGTTGCTGGGGGCATGTTATGTGTCCCTCTTTATAATATTGGCGATGTGGGGTTTCCTCTTGGAGTTAACTTTGTTAGCTCTTAGCAAGATTGGGCAGTGGGTTGATCATTAAATTAATTTTTAATAGAATTAGCTCTAGCTTTACCTTTATTTGTAATGTTAATTTGTTCACTGAGATTCATGCGTTATTGTAGTGTGATTGCTTATAATAAATGACGTAATAAAGGTTCAATCGCGTTAGCCAGTCAAAAAAAAAAAAAAAAAAAAAAAAA
>PQFF01000563.1:87548-182979 GCA_003547095.1 Diversispora epigaea | reverse complement strand
GAAATACTTCGAAATAGAAATTCGTCCGGAAAGTTGCAAATTCTGCTATAGATAAAAGAATCTATCCGGATGAAAGTTATTTAAAATCTGTTGCTGCTGGTTGTGCTGAATTGGAATTTTGTGAATATTTCGGGGGTTGGGAAAACAAACGTTGGAGCTCTTATTACACAAAATATATTCAAAGCCCTGTAAGTTTTATTTGAATTATTTACTTAAATTATTTTAAATTATAATATTAAAATATAACGTATTGTTTTAAAAACTTTTAAAGTTATTAGCTAAACATCGAAGTCTAAGAGGGTCAATTGCGAATAGAGTAAGGTCTGCTCTTTTCGCAGTATTTGGGGAGCACGAACTTCCATATATTGATACAAAATCTGCTCCCCAAGAAATAAAGGAGTGGAAGGATTCGGAAAAACTAAAAAATGCGTATGAAAGACTTTATCAACGTATTGATAGTGATAAAGAAATGACCTGGTGTGCTAGGATCATACAAAAAACATGGCCAAATTTTAAAAAATTAACAAAAGAAAAAATTGCGTTTGGAATGGCTGTATGCCAATATATGTTGAATCCGAAAACTGAATCAATCAAAATCAATGACGAAGAGATACGCAAAATCATGAAAGTTAAGAAAGTAAGTAAGAAATATAAAAAAAAATTTGATATTATATTAAATATTAAAAAATTTATTTTTTTTATAGAAAAAGCTAGAAGAAGGTCAAATTATTGGGTTAGATAATGAGGAAGGAGAGGAGGAGGAGGAAGAAGAGGAGGAAGAAGAGGAGGAAGAAGAAGAAGAAGAAGAAGAAAAGGAAAGAGAGGAAAGAGAAGAGGAATATGAAGATGAAGTTATATTTACAGGACAAAGCTTTCGGTCACGAAGTAATAGTCTTGCGTAATAATCTGAAATTTTTAAAATATGAATATTTTTAATTTTAGCATTTTTTATATTTTATTTAGTATTATATTTTATTTAGTATTATATTTTATTTAGTATTATATTTTATTTATAAATATCTGAAATATTTTATGCTATAATTTAGTATAATTTATTATCATTCAAAGAATTCCGAGAACAATAAATTAAAAATAAATTTTTTTGCAATATATAATTTCTAGTTGCGTATATTTCCGTAAATATTCATAAAAAAGTGCAAAAATTTATATTACGAAGATTTGAAAGTAAAAAATATTTTCGTAAAAAAAAATTAAGCTGCGAAAAAATTACGGAATTTTTCGAGGTGTAATTTTTTCGAGGTGTAATAAATACGTAGAAAGTTACGAAATCTTGCGGAATTTTTTCGAGGCGTAAGAAATTGGTGATTTTACGGGCGAAATTATTATGTATCGAAATCTTTCGGAGATATACGTAATATTACGGGGAAATCTCCGTATAAATTACGGAAATTTTACGTTTTGTAATAATTACGGAATATTACGCCTATTAAAATTTCCTGATGTAATANTTATATTTTATTTAGTATTATATTTTATTTATAAATATCCGAAATATTTTATGCTATAATTTATTATCATTCAAAGAATTCCGAGAACAATAAATTAAAAATAAATTTTTTTGCAATATATAATTTCTAGTTGCGTATATTTCCGTAAATATTCATAAAAAAGTGCAAAAATTTATATTACGAAGATTTGAAAGTAAAAAATATTTTCGTAAAAAAAAATTAAGCTGCGAAAAAATTACGGAATTTTTCGAGGTGTAATTTTTTCGAGGTGTAATAAATACGTAGAAAGTTACGAAATCTTGCGGAATTTTTTCGAGGCGTAAGAAATTGGTGATTTTACGGGCGAAATTATTATGTATCGAAATCTTTCGGAGATATACGTAATATTACGGGGAAATCTCCGTATAAATTACGGAAATTTTACGTTTTGTAATAATTACGGAATATTACGCCTATTAAAATTTCCTGATGTAATATATATATAAAATTATATAATTTTATTTGGCCCTATCTATACTTGCACATAAAATTATTTTGGGGCCCCGAAATTGCAATTTCAAGAAAAAAAGTCGAAATAGTTTTTCATAGAAGATGAAATTATTTTACTTAAAATCTGAAATTTTTTGACCACCCAGATTTATTCTTTGATTAAAAATACACATAACTGGGTATTTTTTTTTACTTCCATATATAGAATAGATTCTGCATAAATCTCAAAAAGTCGAAATACCTTAAAAATCCAAAATCAATTTTGAGAACATGTATAGCTCCATCAGACCCATCGATTTTTTATCGATTTGAAATAATCAAGTTAAACTGCAAGTTGATCGACTTGAAATTAAATCAAATTGATGACTTGAAATTTTTAAGTCAAACTAGTTTGACTTTATCAGTTCAGTTTGATTTGATTCAGCTTGAATTTAACAACACTAGTTCTGTAATATGACAAAAATTTATACCATATTAAATTTCTGTAAATTTACACCTATTAAAATTTCTTGATGTTATAAATAAGAATTTTTGATTTATGAATTTTTACAAATAGGATGTCTAATTTATATATATTTGTAACTAGTAATATATGATTTTATTTATATATTTTAAAGATAAGGTTAATATTTTTGTGTAACATTTGTATATTTGTCTGACTAATGATTTGATGATTGTGTGATTTAAAAAATGTTTTTTCCTAAAACCGCTCGAGTCTTTTGTAAAGATATTTTTTCATCTCATTTCGTTACTAGTCGAGTATTACTTCAGTCTTCAAATTTTACATTAAGAAATTCTAGATCCGATTTATTTCGATCATTACCTTATGCAAATTCTTCATCTTCTCACCACACACCTTCCGAAGAATCTACTTTACCTTCTATTTTAAATAAAATTGTAAAATACTCTATAAGACAAGTTCCGGTATGAAATTATTACTGTTTGTTGTTTGTTATTTGATCAAATTTTTAACATATTTTTATTATTGTAGGCTGCCTTAATTACAAACTTAATTATAGCTAGCATTGCTCTTTTTATACCAGCAGATCTTTTATATGCTTGGCATCAAAATAGATACAATGAACGTCTTCTTAATGAAACTATAGAAAAAGGCACTAGACCCAAAATTAATGTTATGACTAACAAGTTTGTTCCTCGTCCCGTAATTTTAGAACGTCTCAAAAAAATTCTTCAACCTGATAAAGATACATCAAATTATTACATGGTCTGTGGTGAAGATGGGACTGGAAAAACAACATTGACAAAGATTGTGTCAAAAGAAGCTAAGCAAGGTGTTATATATATTAATATTCAAGGTTCAGATAATAAAAAATCTGATGCTCTTGAAGATTTTGGTGTGGCATTTGGAAAAGCTCTTAACTTTACATTTGAGGAACATGTTGCTTTTTCAAAAAAATTTATAAAGAAAATATTAGGTGATGTTAATGGTAAGTTAATTAATATTGTCATTATTTTTGATAACAAAACTTTTGACCTTAATTTTTCTTAGAAAAATCAAATCAGGAGAAGTGGAAAAGAGCTTTTGATACTTTTAAACGTATTAGTGCAGTATACAGAGCAAAACATGGCAAACCTCCAGTTATCATTTATGATAATATTAATCGATTAATTCCTGAATATTCAAACATTCTTGACTTCCTTCAGGATGATGCCAAGGATAATGCTGATGACAGAGAATATATTGCTGTATTTGTCTGCAGTGATGGTTCAGTTCCTAGGAGAATGAGGAGTAAGTATTTACAATTTTTTTTTGGTATTCTTGAAAGAAATAGTATGAATTATAGATTGGTATTTTTATTTTAGTGCGCAGTGCTTGGTCACGTGCAAAACCAGTGATTGAAATTGGTGACCTTAGCGAGAAAGAATCAATGCAATATCTGATTGACAAGCGCAAAATCAAAGAAGATGATGCAAAAAAATTATATGAATTAGTTGGTGGGCGTATTGTGACTCTAAAGTCTGTGGCAGATGATTTTATTGCTGGACAATCCTTTGAAAGTAAGAATTGGTTTTATCATTTTGCAATGAATTTATGTATTATACTTTAGATTAATTGTTTACCTTTTTTTTTCTGCAGACATTAAAGCAATAGTTTTTAACGACATTTATAATAATTTTGAAAAGGCAAAGATTAATCCAAATCAAAAAAATCACAAGATGGCAAAAATTATCATAAAAGCTTTATTAAATTCCAAGAATGTTCTTCATATTAGTATGCTTCGAGAATTGACCAAGATGGAGCCAGATGAGTTTTTGGAAAATAATATATTTGCATATCACCCACGAGATATGACAGTAACTTTTCAGTCTCGCTCAACAGAACGTTATATCCGGGAAAATGCTGACAAATTTATTAAATAATTTATACACTTAATTATTACATATATTGATGAAAGAATAGCTATTAATCATCACGAAATTGCAATAAATAAAAGTTTAAAGTATTAACCCTTAAAGAATACTTAGGTAAATTTTATTTTAAATAAATAGATAAATTAGTGAAAATAGTAAGGTTAAACCAAATAGATAAAATAGTAAAACTAGTAAAGTTAAAACGAATAAATAGATATGCGTATTGACTTTACGCATTTCTGTTCTTTTGTATAATTGTACATGCTTGAACCTTTTTTGCTCTCTCTCGAACATGTTTCTTTGCGATTCGCTTCATTTCAGTCTGTTTCTTTACTTCGATGTGATCAGGCTTGACGATTTCGGGTTGGTATATCTATTTCTTGAGGCGTTGGTTCGGGCGATGTTTTTGCCTTCTCGATTTTGCTATTCTTGATGTACTAGTCAGGCAAGTTAGGCGTAAAATTTCATTATAATATTATGTATAGTATGAACGTATTGTAACATATTAAAAAGTTCTGGTGCCGGCTAAACTAAGATAATTAAAATATTGAAAGACCATGCCCTTCCGGAAGAGAATATTATGTTTTACCCCGACACAAAAATTATATTTGTAGTAGATAGATAGTATAGTAGATCGTAGTAGTATTATAGTAGATAGTAGTAAATTACTACTATGTATCACTGTATTATTATAGTAGGTAGTTAAGATTAGTAAAAAATTAACATTGTATTGTAATTATTATTGTAGTAATAATTTTTTTGAACTGAGTTTAATTTTATTTTTCGTTTTTTTTTTTTGATTAAAATTTACGAATATGAGTAACCTAACTGTTTCCGATCCCAAGAATACTTTTCCAAAATTTCAAATGAAAACAAGAAAAAGAGAATATAAAAAAATCTCGTTTAAGAATAGTAGTAATAGTAATAGTAGTAGTAACAGTAGTAATACTAATACTAATACTAATAATAGTAGTAATAATAGTAGTAGTGGTCATGCATCCTCTACTTCTTCTACTTCTTCGACTTCGACTTCCATTTCCACTTCTACTTCTTCCATTTCCACTTCTTCGACTACTACCTCTACTTCTTTTTCTTCTTCTTCCCTTTCTCAAGGTGGAATCCATCCAAGTAAAGTTGACAAAACCGAATTACAAGTCATAAAGAAAGAGTTAAAAACTTTTTTATCAAGTTCATCAAATAAAAGAGCGGTATTAGAAAAATTAGTACAAGAGTTAGAAGGTAGTGGTAACGTTGGGGTTGGTGTTGTTGGACCTACTTCCTCTTCCTCTTCTTCTACTACTTCTTCTTCAGTTATTGGATCTGTTTTACATGGTGGTAACGGGGGAGAATTAATATCATCAAAAAATAATAATAACAATAAAACTGGTGTCGGTGTCACTTCTTCCACTCCCACTTCTTCTAATTCAATAACATTAACCGCCTCCGTCACAGCCGCAGTAACAACAACAGCGGTTACCAGTAATAATAGTAGTAGAAATAGTAAAAGTCCTAATAATGTTCATAATGTTCATAATCTTCATAATAGATTAAGTAGTCCAAGCGTACATCATAATCATCATCATAATCATAACAATAATAACAATAGTAATAATAATAGTAATAATAATAGTCGTTTAGGAAGTCCAAGTGTTCATAATAGTAATAATAGGTCAGGTAGTCCTAATGTATCTAAAACCAAAGAAAAAGGATCAAAGAAAAAAGGATCACCGATGAGTTTAAAGATTAAAAAAGAGGAATCAGGTATTTTGTGATAAAGGGATTAATTGAGATTATTGATTTAATTAATTATTTCATTATTTTAACTTTGACCTTTATAAACTTTTTAGATGATCTTTATAGTCCGACTCCTTCTCAACGAAAAGAATCAAATAAAACGAACACGTATTTTATTCACGTTTTAATTTTTTTTTACTCTTATTTTTTATTAATTTTTTATTAATTTTTTATTAATTTTTATTAATTTTTATTATTAATTTTAACTTCTTCCATTTTTCCTTTCCTTTTTGATTTAATTTATAGTGGATCGAATAGAAAGAAACGAACTAAACAAGAAACAATAGATGATGATAGTGATTATACAGATTTCGAAAGACCACGTAAGAAAGATACAAGAACCACATTAAGTAATAGTCGAACTGCTAAAAATAATAATATGGTGAATATCTTTAATTATTAATTTATTTTATTATAATAATGAAAACAATAATGATAATGATTATAATAATGATAATATTGATAATGATGATAATAATAATGTTATATTGATAATAATGTTATATTGATAATGATGATAATAATAATAACAACAATAACAATTGTAATAATAATTGTAATAACAATAATAATAATAATAATTATAATAATAATAATAACAATAATAGATAATATTAAAAATATTATTTAGAATAATAATAATAATAATAATAATAATAATAATAATAATAATAGTTATAATAATATTAAGTCGAAAGAAAACACATCTTTTGAATATATTTGCACATCATTGTATTTCGTTTTTTTTTTGTTTAGTTGCAACATCATTATTAAATAAATTATTCACAGGGTACAACAACAACTTCTAATAACACAACAACAACATCATCATCGTCATCATCAACATCATCATCAACATCATCATCAACAACGACATTTGCCACATCAACAATAGCAACCACATCATCATCAACAAGAGGTACCTACAAAAAAAGAAAACGAAGTACGTCGGAAACTGTTCCTAAAGTGGAAGAAGATAATACTCCAATTATAAAATCAAAAGATCAAGTGACAATAAAAACTTTTTATGAATACGTGGATCCTTACGTTAGAGATTATACTCAAGAAGATGTTGAATTTCTAGAAACGAAGGTAAAAAATTCCTATGATTAATTTTAATGTGATATGATTTGTATTGTATTTTATTGTATTGTATTGCTATGGTTATGGTTATTGTTATTTTTATTTGTAAAAATAAATTTCATAATTTTATAATATAATATTATAATTAAAAAAAAAAAATTTTGAAAAATTCCAGAATGATGACGTAACACCGTACATAATACCCAAATTAGGAAGACATTATACAGAAGTATGGGCTGAAGAAGAACGTAAACTTCTTCCTCAAACTCCCGAAGAACTTGAAATTAAACAAAATGATTTATTATTATTAGATAATAATAATAATAATAATAATAATAATAATCGAAATTCAAATAATAATAGTAGTAGTAGTGGTAGTAGTAGTAGTAGTAGTAATACCTCAGGAGGAAGATATATAGGGGGAAAATATACAGGAGGAAAATATACAGCAGGAGGTGGATATACAACAGGAGGTGGATATACAGGAATAGGAGGTGGAGGTGGTTGTGGAGGAATAGGAGTTGGAGGAGGTGGAGGCGGTGGAATAGGTGGATTGGAAGATCGAAATTCTTGTGGACCATTAACTGAAAGATTACTTTGTGCATTTTTAGAATCTCCTCAACCTATTACTTTAATTAATACTCCACCGGAAGAAGAAGAAATTCCTTCAACGAATCAAATGAATGGATTAACGACAAATTTAAATAATAATAATAATAATAATAATAATAATAGTAGTAATAAGAATAATAATAATAATAATAATAATAATAATAGTAGTAGTAAGAATAATAATAGTAATAATAAGAATAAGAATAATAGTAGTAATGGAATGATTATGAGTGAAGATGATGAATTACAAGTAAAAATTAATCATAATCAAGGAGGTAGTGATGGTGGAGAACAACAATTAGGAGAGGAAGATGAAAAAAAAGACGAAAATATTGTTATGGATGATAGATTAAGAAGAGAATTAAAAGCTTTAGATTTAATGGATGAACAAGATGTTAGTATATTATTATTATTATTATTATTACATATTTTATTTATATTATTATATCATTTATACATATTTATATTTTTTCATTTCAATTTAATAATCTAATAATCTAATAATCTAATAATCTAATAATCTAGGTACGATGGGATGAAAGAGAAGATGATGAATTAAGTATTAGGTTGCGTGAATTACAAGAACAATTAAAAAAACAAGTGAAAATTAATAATCATCGTAAATCGATTTTAGCTCAAAAAGTAAAAGATAAAATAGCATACCTTCAATACGCCACTTATTTAGATGAGATTGATGCTCAAATTGAAGAAGCTTATTTAGCTCGTTTTGTAAGTTTATATATATATAGTTTATTTATTATTTATATCATATACTGTTTGTTTATTGTTTATATTATATACTGTCTATTTATTATTTATAACTATAATTATTATTGCTTATATATTTCTATTATTATTTAATAATTTAGCCCGAAAAAGATAAAAATGGGAAAGTTTCTAAAACGAAAAAGAAAAAACCGGCTCCATCTCTTGAAGAGGTGAAACCATTACTTGATTCACGTAAAACGTTATTAGAAGGAATCGGTCATATCCTTAAACCCGAAGTTAACAAAGGACAAAAGATTTTTGATAAAGAAGTTGGATGCGTTTTACAGATCAAGAATATAAAGAACATATAGAAAAGTTTTGGAAAGAATTAGAAGAATATGAAGTATTTTGTAACATTCCGGTTTAAAAGCCTATAGTAATACAAATACGAATAATTCGGAGGAATTCGATTATTAAATTTATAATAATAATAATAATAATAATAATAATAATAATTAATATTATCACCAAATGAGTATTGAAAATCTTTTATATGTAATTTTTATCATCATTATTCTTAACAACTTTAACTATTTTAACAACAACAACTTTAACATAACAATTTTAAGGAAACGGGAAATTTGAATATAAATTATGGAATCATATTATTATTATGATTATCTGACCATGATTTAGTAAAATTTGACTGGATATTATTATGATACATATATCATATTCAAAAGATTTATTGAGTTTCTTTTTTTACACGAAACAATCCACACACACACAAATGTATCCGGTTTCAACTCTTTATTAAATCTTTTTTTCTTCTTCTTTCCCTTTTCTTATTATTCTTATTATGATTTATTATTAAAAAAAAAAAGTTAAACAGGGCAGCCAATTGGTTGATAAAAATAATTAGCAAATAAAAATCTTTAATCGAGAGAAAATTTAAGTTCAGTAAAAGTGCAAAATAATAATAATAATAATAATAATAATAATAATTTCCTTTCTTTTTTCACAAATATATAATTCAAATATATATTATCAAAATATAATTATCAAAAATATATTATTAATCAAAAAAATTATCATTTCAATCAAACTATTAACAAGTACTTTATATATAAATACATATATAGTATATAGTTATAATTTTTTTTCTATTATTTAGATGAAATAATTAATTTAATGATGATAATAATAATAATAATAATAATACAGTAATAAGCAGAATATATATATATATATATATATATATTGATGTAAATAATGAATGAAATAAATGTTGAATATTGGACATATTGAAATAAACAAATAAATATTTTAAATATATTTGAACATTGGATATATTGATATTTGAAATAAATAACTAAATAAATAAAAATGATTCTAAACAACCCAAGCATGAGTCATATATTTTTGTACTGCTATCAAACAGTGATATCGAACCTCGGGATCTTCGTGAGTCATTAATTCCATTATTCGTTGTTTGGCTCCAATCTCTTGTAAAAATCTAAAATTAAAAGAATTTAATTAAAAAAAAATAAATAAATAAATTAATTAATTAAATAATAATAATAATAATAATAATAGCAATAAATTATTATTTATCATACTTTTTCCCATTAGGATAATATTTAGCATATTGTCCTAAATCATGTGCAGCTACTGCCAAAACTGTATTATCACTTGAAGTGACAAGTAATCTTGTCAAAATTCTAAAAAATTAAAAGTTGAAGATAAATTAATTTATGGAAATTAACATCTAAAAAATTAATTATCTAATTAGAGAGAGATGGATGGGATGTACCTTAATAAATCACGATCTTTTTCATTTAATTTATTAACATTTTGTTTCCAAAATTGTTCTGATTCATGAGGAGGTGACCATTGTAACATTCCAGATTGAATTTCTGATGCATATTCATCAAATGTTCTAATTAATAAATAATAATAATAATGATGATGATGATGATAATTATAATTTCAAGTTAAAAAATAATAATAAAACAATTTTCAAGTATTAACAGAAATTTAGATAAAAAAATAGTTACGTTAAACTATGGAAATTTTCTTGAAGTTGAATTTTCAAAAAGTCAATATCCTCCACAATTTCAGAATCCGACCATTTCCGAGCCGATAAATTTTCACAAAAGTTTAATAGTTTGGCGACCAACATTGCCGGTAAATTTGCTTCGGGTGCTTTTTCGACCAAGTTCTAATAATAAATTATAAATAAATAATAATAAATAAATAATTATAAATAAATAATAATAAATAAATAATTATAAATAAGAGATAAAAAAAAAAATACCCTAAGAGTTCCAATAACGACACGAATTATCTTTTCTTTTATGGCATTTTTGGCAATATTAATTAAGGTGGGAATCAAATCATATTTTCTAAATAATAAATAATAAAAATGTAATAATAATAAATAATAAATAATTAAAATATAACAATAACAATAACCAATAATCACTAGTAATAAAAATTAGAATAATAATTAAGAGTTTTAAAGAGATTTACTTATTAAATTCTTCGGCAATCGCTCTTTCAAAAGTTAATAACCAAAAACAGAAAATTATCTGATATTGCATTTGAGGTGTGGGATTTTTGGTTTTTAAAATATTAGCCAAACTTTAATTAAAATAAAATAAAATAAAATAAAATAAAATGATTAGAAATCTTATCTTCTATCAAAAAAAAAAAAAATTGCAAAAAGAAATATTCTCTTTTAGATTATAATACTAACGCGTCTACACCTTGAATCAAACTCCAAAATTCCAAACGATGAACAGGAACTCTTAAAATTGATTCTAAAATCTGAACCGCCAAATCATTAACCTGAGGATTTTTATATTTCAGTTTTAAGATGATCCAACGAAAGAATTCATTAATGTTGAATGGTAGGTTTTTATTGGCCGAACTAAAAAAAAAGAGAAATAATAATAATAACAAATATCAAATATGTTTTAAATATTTTAGTTAATCATCATCGTTTGCTAAACATTTATAAATTACAAAAAAAAGACAAAGAAAATACATAATACATGTATATAACCAAAGACTGTGTACCATATCAACATTGTCAAAATCTTGGCGGATTTTAATTGAACAAAATCGTCATCACCATGTAATAACCTAATAATAATAATAATAATAATAATGATAATAATAATAATAATAATAATAATAATAATTATAATAATTATAATAGTAATAAAACGTTTGGTTAATATATACATATAAATATAGATAGATAAAAATAGATGGATAAATATTTTTTAAGAAAGATCAGACTTACTTTAAGAATGGACGAAAAGGAAGTTCGGGATTTTGCTCAGAAAGTTCATGAAAGTATACCGTTCGCTTTTCATCATCTAAAAAAGATACAAAAAATTGAAATGTAAGAGGAGGAGAGATAAAAATGGAATGTAAGAGAAGGGAGATAAAAAGAAAATCTCTTGATATATACACATTACCTGAAAGCATATCTCCAATTAACACTAGAATATATTGATGAGGATCCGGTCGATTAAATTTTCCTAAGAGATTTACAAATAGTTCCGCATACTTTTTCGCTTCCTTATTCATCAAAGTTTTAAAATGTTCTCGACTTTTCTGGTCAACTTGTTTTAATAGTTCATATTCTTCTTGAGAAATTATTGAAGTGGTTCTAATACCCTATAATACATACACACACACACACACACACATACATATATTATGAATGTATTAACACCTGTTAACCCCTGTAATATATCATATTTAGGTCTGTATTTTGTTTGTATTGTATTCCACGTTTCCCATAAAAATTATAAAAATTATAAAATTATAAAAATTATATGAGAACGAAATTACCTCCCAAGGAATAGGTAGTAAACGCTTGTCAGCAGTAAGCTCATCTAAGTAAGTATTTGAGACAAACACTAAAGGAACGTCAGGAACATTTTCGGAATCTTCAAGAGGTACATATGTTGCTGTTGTTATAGAAGACATTATTAAAATTATAAAATATATTCGTAAAAAGAAGATATAAGTGGATGATAACTATGATAACTTAGATTCAGATCAATCAATCGATCAAAATTTTTGATTTTACGTCATTTAAACATTTAAATTGTTACACGGAGTACTTTAAATTATTTATATTAACTTTAAATTATTTATATTAACCTTAAATTATTTATATTAACCCCCCATAACAAACAATTGCCATAATTATTATTACTTTACCCACCATCTAGATGACTGGCGTAGAAGTGCGAAAGGGAGATTATCATGCTGGTCCAATGCAGTCCTGTTTGCCATCTAGGTGGTCGGTTCAACTGAAGCGACCTCACCTCAGGTGGTAAACTTTCTGACTTATACTTTTGCGTAATATTATTACCTTTGTTTGCCAAGTTTTAACTAACTATACATTATTATTATTATTATTATTATTATTATTATTTATTATGCAAAATTTCCAAGTGAAGAAATTATAAAATCAAAGGAAGTGAAGAATTTCTATGCATTACCAAAGGAAAGCCTCGTAACATCAGTAAAAGGTAAGATTATTTAATATCAAAATGGTTTATTTGTAATTATTTCAAAATCCATCACGTTTTTTGACATTCTTTATAATAAGTTTTTGGAAATAACAACCATGGAATAAGTCTTACATTCAACATTAATCACGTATTGATACTTTTCNTAAATTATTTATATTAACCCCCCATAACAAACAATTGCCATAATTATTATTACTTTACCCACCATCTAGATGACTGGCGTAGAAGTGCGAAAGGGAGATTATCATGCTGGTCCAATGCAGTCCTGTTTGCCATCTAGGTGGTCGGTTCAACTGAAGCGACCTCACCTCAGGTGGTAAACTTTCTGACTTATACTTTTGCGTAATATTATTACCTTTGTTTGCCAAGTTTTAACTAACTATACATTATTATTATTATTATTATTATTATTATTATTTATTATGCAAAATTTCCAAGTGAAGAAATTATAAAATCAAAGGAAGTGAAGAATTTCTATGCATTACCAAAGGAAAGCCTCGTAACATCAGTAAAAGGTAAGATTATTTAATATCAAAATGGTTTATTTGTAATTATTTCAAAATCCATCACGTTTTTTGACATTCTTTATAATAAGTTTTTGGAAATAACAACCATGGAATAAGTCTTACATTCAACATTAATCACGTATTGATACTTTTCATGTTCACAGGTAATAGTGAATACCAGAATCAATCTTTTGAGGATCGCAATAAAGAAAATCTCAATAAAACTATCCTATATTTATATCTTTTATATTAATAAAACTGAGCCCTGATGACTCTATTCTGTATGTATATCATTTTTTTTTCATCCAGGCATCCGAAGGGTAACCCTAAAGGGTCATGCTATGTCATACAAAAAATAATCTTGATATATTCTATCGCTGAAATTCTTTATTAATGCATTAAGTGCACGGACCAAGTCCAATAAAATATAAAAATACATGATAACGGTATATATTATCAGAACTTACAGTAGAACTTTTTTTTGCTTCAGCCTCCGAGATCTAACCTCTGGCAAATGAAACAATTGATAATCATTATCTATTTTGTAAAACCAATGCACCTCCATTATTAGCTGAGATCGTGAAACACAACCACATTTTCACATCTCCATCAATTATTTCAAACTGGTATTTTTGGATGTATTAATTGTTTTGGTAGATGGATCAATATGTAATTCATTTAATAAAAAAAAAATAAAATATTTGTTAATCTGCCCACATTGGGTGTATTTTTTAATAAAACTAATACTGTACTTGCAATGATTTATCTTGTGATTGTATTATAAATCATGTGTTAAAAAATTATTTCCTACTGATGCCAAATTATTTGCTCCATCCGCTTTTCTATTTCTGCTATTTGTTTATTATTCCTTTGTTCAAACTCTAATTATACTTTAATGTTGCATTCCAGGTAATCGGGAGGTGCCGCAATCGTCGTATAAATTGTAGGAGTCATACGAGGCGTGATGCGAAATTTCATATATGCTGCAGTTGTATGGTGTAGGAGATTAGTTCGAAACAAGGACATTTGTATTTTTATATAAAGGAAGTAAGGTTTTATTGATGGTAAATATTTTATATATAAAAATTTATGTGAATATTTCAGCAATTTTTAATAAAAATTTATGTGAATATTCCAGCAATTTTTAATAAAAATTTATGTGAATATTCCAGCAATTTTTAATAAAAATTAATGCGAATATTCCAATATCTAATAACACACGAAAAGGCAATTTTTAATCGATTTGCATTAAATTTATATATAAAAGAAAATTTAAATCAATGACAGAAAATATTTTATTTGCATAAAATTTATATATAAAAATTTACGCGAATATTCCAATATTTAATAACGAAAAGGCAATTTTTAATTGATGGCGCAAGTTTCACAGTCCTGCCTTGGGCAAAATAAATATGAAAGATTTGATAATTATGATTATGAACAATTTACACACATAACCTTTTCTTATTTGACCACAATACTACAGTGCGGCGCCACTAGTCAAATGGAAAAAAATAGGACGGTTTTATCATTAATAGAATTCTGATTGATGCTAAGATGTATTAAGTATATGCAGTTGCTTCATAGGTAGGAATTTCTGATTCATTTCGATTTATGACTAGGAATTTCCATTTCATGGAATAGCTATATATTTGTCTTCGTAATATCAAACATATCTTAGGATAATTCTTTCTTGATCTCATTGCTGTTTATGAAAATACTTAATAAAAATTAACCGCGACGTGCGAAATTTACATAGCAATACTTAATAAAAAATTAATTTTTCCGTGTCGGTGAAACTAATACGAACACGCGAACTTTATTAACTTTAATGATGTTACTATTATTGCTTCACTGTTACAGAGTGGCTATATTAATAAATGCTTTATAAACTTTACATATAGAATATTACTGAAAAAGAGTTCACAGTGTCACGTAATTGTAGCGAGAATTTTAACCTTGTTGAATATCGGACCAATATAACCACCATTCATGAGAGGGAAAATTTTCCAAGATGTATTTGACCACACTTCTAGTTAAGCCAGAAAAGCTTCATATCCCAACTTAGTTTAGAAATCCTTAATGTAGTATGTGCGAAATTTTATTATTTTTTTGATCTAAATTTAAAAAGTAGACATAATGATAAATAACAGACATCATAATGTAGGTTTTGTTACCAGTAGCAACCGCTTCAGACTTACTCGTTTAACAAAAGAGGTATGATATTTAGGCTAAATCTCCGTAAAAGAAAAGGTTATATACGAATAGGGTTAAAAATTAATAATGTATATAAAAGTTTCGCTGTTCATATTTTAGTTGCGCCATCAATAGGATTTCATTGACTAGTGAGACCAACATTGGTCGAATGAAAAAAATAGGCAAAATTTTGGCACAAATAGGCAGGGGGATTTGTAAATAGGCACAGATAATGTGATAATAATCAAATCTATTATGGATATAATTCATTTAAATTTTAGCTTCTCGCTTTTAAAAAAATGGATCATTGTTTCAAAACTTTAATTGAATTGTTAAATAATTATGTAACTTTAATTTTGATTTTAATAAAATACAAATATACACACTAATAAAAATTAGGTACAAATATACACGCTATACAAAATGTACATACTAACATATCTAATTTATATAAAATATGATATTTATAATTATGAAATTAATTGGCTAAAATAGTTTTACTATTTCCTCGGATAATACAATTTTGTCAATAGTTTAAACAGGGTTTTGCCTTTTGACAAATCCTTAAATAAGTTTCACCTGGAAACCTTAGTTAAAAATGTCACCAGAATCTTCAATAGACATGTGTTATTATTGTATTAAACATTATTAAATATAACTAGTTTAAATATATAAAACTTAAGAAAGTAAAACTTTGATTAAATTCAAGTTTTAAATTTTTAACAAATTGGTTCAGTTTGAACTGTTCAGGATCAAATCAACTAGACTGAATCGACTTGAAAGTACAAGTTAAAATGAATTGGATCCAGGACCATTCAATGTCGAAACTTACTACTAAAATTACCAATAAATTTACTTTGAGTTTTCGTCTCATTATTTTGAACTACCTTCTCACTTCGTGGGCAAATTTTGGCTGGTGTAAATATTTTGAATTTGGAAGCATCATTCAAGTCATTTCCAATTGCTGGAAAAGAACAAACATCCACGACCATCTTAGAATTTTCAGAGATTCTCATTACTTTTTCACTGATTTCATCTCCACTTTTGTAAAAACAATAAACAGGAACTAGTTCTTGAGCATTGAAACGAAAGAAGAATATTCTAATAACATTACAAATGAGACTAGATGTCATGTTTTCGATTTTTTGATTTTGTGTTCCATTTCGAATTGAGCGAAATTTGTTTATGGATTTATTGAGTTTATGTTTAGTGTCCAAGATAAAAGGATGACCATTACTAAATCCGTGTTTACCAAGGACATCATAAATAAGTTGACGTAATTTTGCAAGTGTATCTTTATTGTCTTCTTTACGCTCTGACGAAAATTCAATAATTAAATCCGATAATTGATGAGTTTTTCTCGCTATATTTACAAGTAAATCTGGATAATTCATTTCTGAACTTTTGAAATATTCATTTGAATAACGAAAAATTTCTTCTAACACGTAACGTTGTAAAGCCGCTTTGATTAGAACTTTGTTTGGTTTAGAGGGATTGATTACTGTTGGTGATTTGTATTTCCGTAGAAGTTTATTCACATTATCATAATAAATATGTGTTTCAATTTGTAAATCTGTCACGTATTTCTCTAAAGCCCTTTGCAATTTTTCAATATCTCGTATTAATTCATCACGTTGAACATTTGCATTTATGCCTAAATCCACTTTATACTTTGAATTCTCATTTTTTAATTCTTCATTTTCGTGTCCAAGCTCTTGTAATTCTGATTGATGCTTTGCATTCTCCCCTTGTAATTCTACAATTTGTTGTTTGAATACTTGTAATTCCTGTTGATCCTTTACATTTTGTTGTTTGTGTTCTTGTAATTCCTTCTGATCCTTTGCATTTTGTTGTTTGAGTTCGTGTAATTCCTGTTGATCCTTTACACTTTGTTGTTTGAGTTCTTGTAATTCCTGTTGATCCTTTACACTTTGTTGTTTAAGTTCTTGTAATTCCTGTTGATTCTTTACATTTTGTTGTTTGTGTTCTTGTAATTCCTGTTGATCCTTTACATTTTGTTGTTTGTGTTCTTGTAATTCCTTCTGATCCTTTGCATTTTGTTGTTTGAGTTCGTGTAATTCCTGTTGATCCTTTACATTTTGTTGTTTGAGTTCTTGTAATTTCTGTTGATTCTTTACATTTTGTTGTTTATGTTCTTGTAATTCCTGTTGATCCTTTACATTTTGTTGTTTGAGTTCTTGTAATTCCTTCTGATCCTTTACATTTTGTTGTTTGAGTTCTTGTAATTCCTTTTGATCCTTTACATTTTGTTGTTTGAGTTCTTGTAATTCCTGCTGATCCTTTACGTTTTGTTGTTTGAGTTCTTGTAATCCTTGTTGATCCTTTACATTTTGTTGTTTGAGTTCTTGTAATTCCTTTTGATCCTTTACATTTTGTTGTTTGAATTCTTGTAATTCCTTTTGATCCTTTACATTTTGTTGTTTGAGTTCGTGCAACTCCTGTTGATCCTTTACATTTTGTTGTTTGAGTTCTTGTAATTCCCGTTTAAGTCTAATTATTTAGGTAATTGATCGAATTAAATAAGCATACAATTGATTGACAATTTATTAGTCTATTTGTTTGAAATTTTGATTATAATAGTCATAAATTTAAATACTCACTCCCTAATAATATGATGTGTTGTAATTGATTGATGATGGATATGAGAAGTGAGGTGTTATTTAATGTTAATTAATTAGCTCTCGAAACTTTGATTTCAATGACTGTAAATCCAAATACTTACAACCTATAATATTATATGAATAATGTGAATTAGTAATAAATTAGAAATGAATTCAATAACGAAACATTAACGAAATATTATTTGAATTAATTAATGAAATATTATTTGACATTAAGAATTAAGAATTCACAATCATAAAATTATTACAAATTAAAAAACTCACGGTCTATAATCTAAAATACTATTTAATTATTAAATTACTCACTCTATTGGGTCAACAATTGTGACGTCCTGAAGATCTTGTGTAACTTTCTCAATATTTGGACGTTGATCCGGGTCTTGATTCCAACAATCTGTAGAAATAAGTAATGAAAATAAATAATTCAGAATATATTAATTAAGGGTATTTCTAAATATCACCGCAGGTGATTGTCAACACTTGGCAAAATTTCTTAATTCCTTGATCAACCCTAAACCTAACCTTGCCCACGTAAATTTAATGGTGACAATCACCTGCGGTGATATTTAGCAATTTTCATTAACATTTTAAATTAAAACAAACCTTGATAGATCTTAACATAATTTCTCGGTGTTCCTTCAATTGAATTTTCTCTATTTCCCTGAATAATATAAGAAATTAATTTTTCTGATTCATCTTCTAATCTAGATTCGTATGGAATTTTTCCACTGGAGATTTCCCAAAGTAGAATTCCAACACTATATATATCAGATGCTTTAGTTCTACAAACATTTCCATTTCCTTTAAGGAGCATTGGATCTGAGTACTTGATTAATCCCAAAGAATTTAATAAATCGATTGAAGGTTTATTAACAAGTTTGGATCGACTAAAATTACTAATTTTAATAATATTGTCCTGGATTAAAATATTTTCCGAATTCTATATAAATAGAATTATATATTAGAATTAAAAAAATTAATTATTCATCATAAAAAAAACAATTACCATATCTCCATGAATGATATCAGATGAATGAAAATGTTCAATTGCTTTGGCAATTTGTTGAGCAAGTTTTAACTTATCACTCCATTCAAGATTTTTAAAATTGGATTTCAAATAATTCCGTAATGTTTCGCTATTTGAATATTCTAATACAAGTATATAATTTCTACTATTCAAATCTGTATCAAAAAAAAAAAATATATATATATATATATTATTATACAATTTATTGCATTTTCGTTTCGTTTAAAAAAATAATCATTAATTAAATTTAATTTCATTTGATTTTTACCTTTTTGTGAAATTCCATAGAATTCTATGACATTCTCATGTGGACCGACACTTAAATGTTTTCTAAACTGAAAATACAATAAAATCAAAAAAAAAAAAATATATATATATATATTATTATACAATTTATTGCATTTTCGTTTCGTTTAAAAAAATTATCATTAATTAAATTTAATTACATTTGATTTTTACCTTTTTGTGAAATTCCATAGAATTCTATGACACTCTCATGTGGACCGACACTTAAATGTTTTCTAAACTGAAAATACAATAAAATCAAAAAAAAAAAATATTCAAATTTAATAAATTTAATAAATTGAAAATTGCTAAATGTCACCGTAGGTGATTGTCACCACTGGGAAAAATTAAATTTACGTGGGCAAAGTTAGGTTTAGGGTTGATCAAGGAATTATGAAATTTGCCTAGAGGTGACAATCACCTGCGGTGATATTTAGCAATACCTAATAAATTTCCGAGTTTTACAGTATAGCATATTAATTAGAACAGTATTTACCTCATTAACAAATAATCCCATGGAATCAACAACAATAGATTTCAAAGTCACTTTTATTTTACCATTCATTAGTGTAGCATTTTGAATGTTTTCACCAATATCTTCAAGATTTTCAAAAACATTATATCCATATTTTTTAACTTCATTATTGAGCCATTCTGAGTCGTAAGAATTATGAGAAAGAGTTGCTCCAAGATTTACTAGAACCGAAAAAATTGGAATATAATAAATAACATAATAAATAATAAGAACGTATTCAATAGAACATTTTTTAATTAAACCATCTTTCTATAGGGTCAATAAATAATTCATACATATTAAATAACAATGAATAATTTGTCACAAAAGAAATACCTGCGATTTTAAGGTTAATTGATTCAATTGACGTCGCCATTGATACAGAATCTTTACTGTGAGTTTCGACAGCAAGAAAATTATTTAATTGATCATTTTCGTTATTATTATTATGATATATTTTTTCGAATTGAATATTTTCAAGATAATCACAAATATCTTCTATAGTTGGTCTTTTCTCTGGATTATCTTCCCATGAATTTGAATAGATTTTGATATAGTCTTCTGGAGTTCCATTAATGGGTGATTCTCTTTTACCAGATTTAACTATTTCTGATATTTGTTCACTCGGTAAATTATTAAATGGAGGTCTTCCACTTGATATCTCCCAAAAAAGAACCCCTAAACTATAAATATCAGAAGCTTTACTTCTTTTATACATTGTCAAATTTCGTAAATATTCAGGATCTGAGTATGCACACATTCCTCCTATATAGGAATTAGAATTGGTGTCTAATGGTTTGGACAAGCCTAAATCTGTGATTAATAATTTTCCTTTATGAACCAAAATGTTCTTTGAATGCTATTTATTAAGAAAAAAACAAAATAAACTAATTTAGATATGAAATTATATAGTTTATAAATTTACAAAATCATTTTATATATAATACTTACTAAATCTCGATGAACAATATTTGCTTTATGCATATAACATAAACCATTTGTAATATCTTGAGCCATATTAATTTTAGTTTTCCAATTGAGATCTTTGAAATTATTTCGTAAGTAAGTTCTTAAATTATCATCTTTGGCGTATTGTAACACCAGGTAGCATTTCCCTGCCAGATGATCTAATTTAATATTTTAATATTTTAGTATTTTTTGTTTAATTGATAATAACATTTAAATAATAATTTATTTTACCTATACTGACTCCATGATATTTAATAATATTTTGGTGATTATTTACTGCTTTAATATTTTTTAACTAATAGTTTAAAAAAGCAATTATAATTAATTTCGTCTCAAAAATGTTCTTAATTATTGTAAACAAAAATATTTATTTTACTTCATTCATAAATGCTTTATAAAAATTTTCACAATTTTCATCAAGCAAACATTTTAATGCAACATGTTTTTTTAAAACTTTCGAATAGGCCCGATTGACTGCACCAAATCCTCCAATTGCAATTAGTTTGATATCTTCAAATGTATTATAATCAAGTTTTTGAATTTTTTGATCTTCTGCAATTCGAGTCAAATCTTTTTTGTTATTCGAGAAAGACATCTTTTTCGAACAAAAAGAATTTTTCTACGACCTAAATAACCTTAAATACATTATATTATCTAATATAGAAATTGAAACGTTACTTCAAATCCTAAAGAAGAAATTAAACCCAATTACATATTATGCAAGCAAGCGGATGATTATGGTATTTATTTTATTGTATTTTCTCTCGTGCAGTTCGGCCGATCCCGATGACCAAGTTGAGGTTCTCTATCATTTGCCTTAATTTAAACAATTCTTACCTATCTTCATAATATTTACCATCAGTTCTTTCTTATCCAAATCTAGTAGACGGTATAAGAAACAAATATTCTTGAAGTAGTAATTTATAATTTTATTGGTTCTAGAACCTTATAGTATAGACATTTTTTATTATATAATCATGAAAGATTAAAAATGTCATTGTTTTAGTTAAACAACAAATAAAATATTTTTCCCTGCATGATCTACACGAGTCGCTTTTTTTTAAAAAAAATCGTTTTTCCTGTCATTCGGAATACCTCTTGAAGTTTTAAGAAGCAAATTATGATGCATGAAATGGTATAGCATACGGAGTGGGTTTATGTAGAAAATTCATCGTTGCGAACGTTCTTAGTTTCTTTTGTTGCCATGATTTTTTGTGCTAGAATTAGAGTGGCGAATAACCAGCAAATCGAAAGCTCATCGTGGCCACGGTCTTAATGATAAAAATGAAGAACAGCATAATTATCGTCAAGTATTAAAATACGAATAAGGATAATAATCTCTTTATACTGTAGTTTATTTGGTAAAAAAAATTTATTTTATTATTTTATTTTTTATTTTATTTCTATTTTTATTTTTTATTTTTATTTTTATTTTTATTTTTATTTTATTTTTATTTTTTATTTTATTTTTATTTTTATTTTATTTTTTATTATTTCAAGTTCTAAAATTAGCTCAGCATTTCAAACCAACCACCCTTTTTTTGTATATTGAAAAACTGAATTTTTTTTTAAAATGATAAAAAAAGATAAAGATTTAATATTGATTTCGCACTAGAATTTTATCAAATGTAATTTGCACTTGAGAATGTTTCCTTTTTTGTTATATGCTTTTTTATTCACAAGTAAATAACTAGTGCAAGCGTTTTGCAATCAACTTTATTTTATTTGTATAAAGTTACTTTATCACAGACGACGCTTTTTTATATTACATACTCATTTTTCTCACACAAACTTCATCTTTACATTTTACTTAGATTATTCTCGCTTAAAAATTATTTAGAGTATTTAATTTGTGAAGAACAATAATTAGTGAACACGAAGCTATTTTCGGAATCCGGACATCATTAACAAGGGTTCTAGGAATAGTATTCGGAATATTTTTTGCGCGAACAATGGTTTTAGTTTGATTCAACGAAAAAAAAGATCATAACTCATCTATCTCTATATAAACTATATACCTGTTCAATGTGTTGCTCAAAATTATTTGACTAAACTCGAATTAGCCTTAATTCAAATTTTACAAGAGATAGATAGGTTAAATGAAATCCATTCATTGATCGCGAATTACACTTTCCAATAAATGATTTAATGTGGAGTATAAAAAATGTGGAATCACAAAAAGTTCCCAATTCGCCACAAGATATAGCTTGAAGAAAATGGGCTTAGGACAAAAGCACATGTCTATCGCAAGACATAACCCATCGTTGCAAGAAAATGGACTTAGAACGAATTATTCCCCAATTCTTATATACGTTGCATATTCATAAATTCGCAAGTTAGACAATACAATAATAAATAATAAAAAAGGAGAATAACAAAAATACAGATGAAAAAAAAATTGGATCCAAGTAGGAATCGAACCTACTAAAGAATAATGAAAAATTAGACTTTAAACCATTTAGAACCTTTTTTAACGTAGAAGAACTTACAAGAAGCTACGTGTATTTTCAGAGATAAATACTGACCTCTGAAGACTTATATGTAAATAGAATAATGAGTGATTTTATAAGGAGTTGCGAGTATTTTTCAGTTATTTTTGAAGGGATTATAAAATGTGTTAAACGCGTGGCTATAATATATAGCTCTGTGCAATGTTTATTGGAGGAAAGCTACTCGAAACCGCTGAGGAGAGAGTAGAAGACCAAGAGATAAAAGGGAACTTTTACAACTTGGTAAAGTACCTTCAAAATCCAATGGCAAGCGGATAGATTGCTCCCCCAGCTCTGGAATTGAACCTATTGAACAAAATGAAGTTTTATATTCACTAAACGTCCTACATTTAAAACAAAAGAAAAATTCTCATGAGAAAAAAAAAGAATACTAATTGTACTAACTGTGCATATCATGATGTGTATATGACCCAAGAAAAATAAGTAGAAATATTAAATAGAACAAAACCAATAATATTATTATGGATACAATCATAAAAACACAAGAACAAATGAAAGCCAGTATTAGTATATGTTATTTCGATTGTGGCACATGCATCGATGCTGATCCAATTACTGTATCAAAGAGCAATATTATTTGAAAATAATATACAATCTAAATCAAAAATACCTACCAAGAATATTTTATGATTTATTATTTATTATGCAAACCTAATATATGGAATTGAGCTTCGGAGACCAACTTTGTGATAAATGTGTAAAGGAAAATCGTGAGAAATTATTATTTTAGATATATACTTTCAGTACACCAGATATATTAGGTTTTAAAATATCTATTTCTTAGACAAAAAAAATGGAAACTAAAATTTCCACAGAAATATTAATTAAAATTTTAAATAATGTACAATCATCTCGTTCAACTCGAAATTTATATTCATCATTATTAGTTAATCGATTCTGGTGTAAAGCTACTGTCACGTCTGGACAGTAACAAAAACGAAATTACACAACAAATCAATTCCGGCCACACTGATAGCTTACACTTCTTCGTGTATCACTATCTTAATTTTAACACAGTGTGGCAACTTAAATAACAATTACAAAAGTCTCAGGTGTGATCTAGAAGGTACGTGAGTAAGTGAAGTAGAGGTAGTTTTCCCTACGGATACTATCGGTGTTAGAACGAATTTATGACAGATAAAATGTTTATTTACGATTAAGCAATAAAGAAAGTTTTATTAGAAGTTAGGCAACAAAATATTACAATGGCGTGTTTCTATTCTGTTACTACTTCTACTATTTACATGAATATTATTATAAACGTTGTTATAATTATTAAAATAAAATAAAATAAAAATAAAGAGATAAAAGTATTAATATGTTGCTATCCTAAAATATGCCGCGAAAAGGAACTCTCTTTTTCTGCTTTTACTATTGCTGCTTTTATATTTCTCTTTCATCATTTTCTTTCTCCCATCATTCCCATCATTTCTATCATTTGTGCAACTCCATCATTCCCATCATTTGCACAACTCCATCATTCCCATCATTTGNTGTATCACTATCTTAATTTTAACACAGTGTGGCAACTTAAATAACAATTACAAAAGTCTCAGGTGTGATCTAGAAGGTACGTGAGTAAGTGAAGTAGAGGTAGTTTTCCCTACGGATACTATCGGTGTTAGAACGAATTTATGACAGATAAAATGTTTATTTACGATTAAGCAATAAAGAAAGTTTTATTAGAAGTTAGGCAACAAAATATTACAATGGCGTGTTTCTATTCTGTTACTACTTCTACTATTTACATGAATATTATTATAAACGTTGTTATAATTATTAAAATAAAATAAAATAAAAATAAAGAGATAAAAGTATTAATATGTTGCTATCCTAAAATATGCCGCGAAAAGGAACTCTCTTTTTCTGCTTTTACTATTGCTGCTTTTATATTTCTCTTTCATCATTTTCTTTCTCCCATCATTCCCATCATTTCTATCATTTGTGCAACTCCATCATTCCCATCATTTGCACAACTCCATCATTCCCATCATTTGCACAACTCCATCATTCCCATCATTTGTGCAACTCCATCATTCCCATCATTTGCACAACTCCATCATTCCCATCATTCCCACGCCACACGTTTTCCGCACTATTTCCTTCGTACCACGCTTCCAATCCTCCGTCGTCACCACACTACTATACCTATACTTTGGGAATTAACTTTGGGTCAAAAATGGTTTTCGGATGATGATTATGTATTCGTTATATGTATAGATACTCAAGCTAGAACTTTACTTATTCAAAATGGATTTGATTTATTATCATCACTGCTTTTGATTATCTCATAAATTTATAATTAATCATTTAGTTTATTTTATTTCCGTATATTCACAACAAATTATTAAAATCAATATCACCAAATCGAGAATATTATTTCTTGAGATATGTAAATTAATAATAAAACGTTGTAAATTTATGGATTCCTTTAAAATGACAGGTGTTCCCTTAAAACCATTCATAAATATAGTGATTTAATTGGTTCAATTCTCAAGTTACCTGGTGCCCTGAAAGTATTTAAGAAATTAAAAAGTTTTACTTGGAGAATAGAAGAGGATGATGAAATTTGTCCATTATATGAATCATTAGCATTAATTTGTGATAATATTTTAAATATGGATTTGTCTTTGAACTCATATTCTCAAGTACAATTATTAACAAAACTTATTAGTGTTCAAAAACGGTTAGAAAATTTATCAATTGTTTATGAAAAACGGTTTGAAATTTTATCAATTGTTGATGATGATAATGATGATAAGAGTAATTTTCAATTTTCTAATTTATTATTTTGGACTTTCATTAAAGAGTCTTCGTTTAAATTCAGTATATTTTAATTGTATTGAGGGGGGAATCGTCATTGAATAATTTACCTCACTTCAAGAACTTTATATTGAATATTGTCGTGGGTTATATAATTCAGATATCCTTTACTCAATTAAGTAGTTTTTCTTGTGATATGATTCTGATGAGTATCCTCGAGAATTTATTATAAAAATTTAAAAAAGATTTGTCTATTATGTCCTACAATTACATTTGATACATTTTCAGCAATTTTAAATTATTGTACAAAGATTACCAGTTTGACTTTATATACATATTATAAGTCCTGAACAAGTAATGGCAATATCTAATAATAATTTTAATGAATTAAGAAGCTTTTCATTTTATTGTGAAGAAGAAATTGATGCTAATGAATTATTATGTCAAATGGCTGAGAATGCATCAGAATCAATTGAAACTATTGAAATTAGAATGGGGATATTTAGTGCTGACAGCTTAAAAAAATTTTTTGAAGGGTGGTGTTGTAAAGGAAAAGGAGGAAATAAAAAATTTATTGTAAAACGAACAGAACAAGCGCGACTATTTACATTAAATGATAAACATTTTAAAGTTATTGAAGAATATGGAGTTCAATTTAATATAGAATAATATTCCAAATAATCTCTACTATAATATTTTACTTATTTATTTATTATTTTGTCACGTTTCGTTGAATATAACAATATATAAAATTATGAAAGGTTTTGGCGATTATTTTTTTTCTAATTTTTTGTAAGTATTGTAAGTATTATTGTTATTTTTATATAATTATTATATTTCTATTATTATTTAATAATTTAATAATTTCGCCGAAAAATATAAAAATGGGAAAGAAACCATAGTGATAGGTGAATATTATAATACATTTGATATTTGTAATTTTAGAAAAAATTCAAACACCGTATTTTTTCTCCACAATATCATTTGCAAGTAAAATAACGCTTTCAAAAAAAAAATAACCACCACAAAATAATATACCAAATAATATGTCACTGTGCCAACACAGATTGTAAACAACTAGATTACTTACCTCTCAAGTATCAACATTGTCAAAACTATTATTACGCCGAATATTCAAAACTTAAACACCATTCTTGCATCAACTTACTACCTTCCGAAGATGGAGTAAGGGTTCCCACCTATCCTATTTGTGGTGTGCCGGTGCCTTTTGGCTAGAGTAAGCAATATAAAAATAAATATTAATAACAATAATAACAATAATATTTGATTTGATTTTTTTTTAGATGGATCAAAAACTACATCCTCTAATTCATGTTCATTTGGAAAATGTAAAAATCAATTCAAATATTATGTTAAAAGTTATTGAAGCATCATAACAACAATAATAAATTTGATTTACCGCGACATCAGCATTATCCAAATCTTTTTCAGATTTAACTACTTCTTCTTTTTCCCCGGAACTGTAGTTACTCGTCTAAGGCAAAGAATTCGAATAAAAAAAGTAAAGAATTCTTGGGTAGAAAAATTATTCAAGTAATAATTTGACAAGATTAAAAAAAATTTATTTAAAATATAAACATTCATTTCACATTTATTCATACTTATTCATAATTCATTTATTTAATTTTTAACAATTATTCATTTTTATAAATCATTTATTTATTTTTAACTAAATATCTAGATATCAGCGGTATTAGATATTAAGGTAGAGATTAATTAATTAGAAAAAAATAATGATGATAATAATAGAATAAATAAATAAAATTTTTTTTTTTTGTGAAATGATATTAATTAAATCGTTATTATGAATTGTCACAATTATTTATAATTATTATAATTTTTGTCATTATTATAATTACTATTATTATTATAATTAAAATTATTTTAATTATCATAATCATAATTATCAAATAAATAATTTATCACTAATCATGTCATGTCAGGAAAAGGAGTTTCTTCTAATCTAATAATGAAATTATATCTACCGACATTTGTGATGATATATAATGATTTTTTTTAAAGTTGAATTATTACGTGAGTTGAGAGAATTATGTGATGAAGGTGGCGTATTAAAAAATTATAATACTACTATTAATTTGGTGATGAATTGTTAATTTTTGTAGGAGTTTTATTAATTTCGTTTTTTTAGTCTAAGCATTAAGTGGATCTGAAGACCATGAACCCGATCCGATGACGACGATAACACTGATGACGACGACAATGATGATAATATTGGTGATGATGATGATGATTATTCATTATTATTATTGTTATTATTATTATTATTGTTATTATTATTGTTGTTATAATTATTATTGTTATTATTATTATCATCCTTCACCTGTATGCACAAAAATAAAATAAATAAATAAATCTAATATTATAAATCATTAATAACAATAAAAATCACTCTAATTCTTTGAATTAATAATTTTAGAGTGTGGTGTGATGGACAGAATTAGGTAGTGATGTGAATCCTGAAAAATAAATTATTTTATTATTATTTTTAATTTAAATTGTTTGATGTAATTAATCATTGAAATAATAATAAAATATTTACCATGTCCCACTTAAATTCAATAATAGGGTTTATTATTATCTAAACTGTTATTATATTTGTTGTTTTATTATTATTATTATTATTATCTTTCAATAAAAGAAGTAGAATGGTTATCGAATTGACCGAATTGGAAGGGTGGTAATTCGCGTTTCCTTAATTTCTATTTTGAATAGTAATAAATAACAAATAAATAAATAAAATAAAATAAATAAAATAAAAATAAAATAAAATAAAAATAATATTACCTTAATCTATCTTTATTTTTTTGTTCCTCTTTCAATAGTCAAGTATTTCATTCAACCGAGATTTCAATGAATTTTTAAATGACGATAAACTTTGAATTTGTTCCTTTCGATTATTAAAATATTCTTTTAAAATTTGAAATTAATTTAATTTTCAGTTTCAGATGTCTTTCATCATTTCTTTGGTGTCTTTAATCTTATTCATCTTCAGTTTCATTTTCTCTCATTATCTCATCTGATTTTGTTATTATTTTTATTATAATTATTGCTATTATTTATTTTTTTAATAGTTTTCCATAATTTTCAGTAATGATATTAAATCTAATCGCCCATTTATATCAGTATCTAAGTATGCGAGGATGCCTAAAAAAATAACAATGTAAATTAAATAAATTATTAATTGTGAGTCGATACTATTTATATAGAAATAAATATAAAGCAAATAATAAATAAAGAAAACCTAATGAATTTGCTTTCCCCATTTAATCATTCTGTAACTTGTATAGGATATTTTATTCACTCGATCATTTATTAAATTGCTCTCTCTAATATTTAAATATTATTTAATTCAGTAAATATAATTTAAATAAATAAAATATTCAATAATAATAATAAATAAAACATACCAATATACTTTTTATTTTCTTTGACCCCAATCTAACCCTTCTTTCCTTCCATATCATTCGAACATTTTAATTTCTTAACATCACCTTCATTTTCTCTATTAACAAATTCTTTATTTGTATTATTTTCTCGAAATAAAAAATTAGGTTTGCTATTGTTGATGTAAACTAGACTAGTTAAAATTTATTATTAACAATTACTGATTATAATTTTTGCCCAAGTACTGTAATGTGTTACAGTGATAATCATACAATGCATGTACTCGTATGACAAAAATCAATAATCTGTTACATGTCTTGGATATCTGGACTTGAAGAACTTGGTTCTGGGTATGATTGTTTAAATGGTCAATATGCTCAAAGTGAATCGTGTACTGAGAATTTATTTGACTGGAACAATATTCCGACGTACGAGAGAAAACTCAATGGTCAGACCTATATCATACCCAGTATCGTTAGTGTAAGAATGGCAAAAAAGTATTAATTATATGCCTCAAAGTCACAAGTTGATTTCTTCCACTTGTATCAGTTTTATCCAAAGGTATCAGTCGAATACGTCACCGTTACTGGTAAAAGCTTAGATGAATATCACCAAGAAATTTCGAAGTCCTTAAATATTGAAGGTAAATTCAATTAACGTGGAACATTTCTAACAGTATTAAAATATTTATAATATCAATATGTTTTTTAGTGGGATTTATGGGATTTACAGGCTCTATAGAGTCAGAGTTTGGGGAAATTGTTGACTATAGTACATTTCGAAAATTTAGTCGAATTCAATATGATTATTCATCTCACCTTCTCCACCTAACTTCATCACCTTTGATGTTACGGAAATGTCTTAGACCCGAAATTCGATCTGAAATCAATGATCCCACAATCGATCCGGAGACTATTTTTCAACGATACGGAACTCATTTTGTCCATAGTCTCAAAATGGGAGGTCGCATTGTTCTTAGCATTTGCACTAATAAGCTCACTCATAATTCCGGTACAGATCTCAAATTGGTAGCAAAAGCCACGGCTCAAGAAATATTTAATGGGAAAATTTCAGGGGAGTATAAAGAGGAAGTTAAGAAACTAAGACAGAACAGTGATTTAAACCTTATTGGATGTGGTGGGGATATCAGCGCACTTGGGAACGACATGATGCATCCAAATTTGAGCGCTTGGGTAGAAACAGTTCCGAACAACCCAGTTTTTATATCATTTGATAGATCGGACAGGTATTTATTGCTTATAAGCATGATTTTATTAAGCCCAAATTCTAATATCAATATTTTATCCAAATTTACTTACGCAGTCTTTCATTTATCGGCGATCTGGTTGAAGATGAAATTAGAAAAAAACAGTTTACAAATGCTTGGTTGGCTTATTTCAATACTCATAGAAGGAAATTCAAGTCTTTTGACCCTCCCTACTTGGAATACACAACGGTGTCTTTGATTTCAGCTACTGGGATTTTGGGATTCAAGCCGGTTATTTCTGAAGGAAGCAAATGGTAAGAATTCTATCAGAAGATAAAATTTGTATGACGTTAAATTTTTATTAATTGTTTTGTAAACATCATCTTATTAAAGGAAATGGTTAGCGGTTACCTACCCTGAAGAAGACAAAAAATATGGTATTTTAGTTAGGGAGAAACCATATGCTCAAGGTCTTTTACGCCCTATTGTCAAAAAAATTTTTTTAGGCAGTTCCAGCTTTTTCCTACCACACCAACCTTTAACAGATGATCCCGATAATTTTGTATCTTTAGGCGGTTTTCATGAGTACAAAATTTATGATCGTTATCCGGTGGACATCCAAAATCTTGTTGGTGTCCATCGGAGTCTGTGTGTTCATGGTGAGCCTGATAAACCGATGATATATTATTTAGATGATGATAAACCTATCTATACTAATTCGTGGTACATTGCACCACAAGAAGGTACTCTTGATCTTGCGACAATAACTTGTAGTAATAATTCTACTCCAAGATATGAATCTATTTGGCTTTTACAAACAGTTTTTATAGAGTATGTAAATTCTGTAGCTAAGCTTTAAAGAATGAATTTATTATTATTTTCCCGTATCAACTATTTCAAACATGAGTTGGGATGCTATAAAATATGTAACAAAAGATTTATGTTATAGTAAAATGCCTCAATCCGGTAAAATATGATGCTTAAGTAATTGATCAAAAGCTCTTTTTACTATACTTAGTAGCAAGCGATTTATGATAATCAAGTAAATAAAATAAATAAATGAAATAAATAAATAAAATAATGAATAAATAATTAATAAATAATAAATTGATGAATATATACCTCAAATGAATGTTTTCACAAGCAACGACCAAAATCTATTTTAAACCACCGTAATATTTATAAATAATTATTACTATTCTCATGATATTCTCATGATATTAACTTTCATGATATAACATAACTAATAAATAATTTCAACATTCCCGAATAAACATTACATTAAAATGAACTAATCACTTCATCCAGCAACTGAACTTCATATTCCCATGAATAATGCAGAAATCGCATTATTTCGTTGAAAAGATGTTCAATGACGGAAATAAAAGATGGCAAAAATTTTACTTGTTCGCATTAACTTGCTTTTTTAAAGAATTCTAATTGTTTTGAAAAAAAAACCATGATTTTGGCTTCAAATTTTCGATCTTATGGTCAAAATGAAACTCTTATTTCATCCATTCGTAATATCATAAAAGTATGTTCAACATATACATTTAGGTGTCATTATCATGTTCTTAAGATTAATTTCATTGCATTTGTCAGGATTACCCCTTTGTATTTTCTAGTTTCTTAGTGCAAGTTAACTTTGGTTCGCTCTCAAAAAATTCAAAGCTTAAAGTTTACACACTTTCTTTCACCACGGATATGTTCTCCGATATACTTTCTTATTTTTTACTTCTGTTATTACATACAATAATAATAAAAATTTAAACATATTATCTCCAGGGTCCGAGAAAATTGCCTTTATGTCTGTAAAAATATAAATTAATATTTAAGTGAACAAAAAAATGGCATCCAATAAAATATACCAAGAAAGAATTTTGACTAAATTTACTTACCATTTTCTTCTAATTGTCTAATTGTCATCAGAATTTTGCTTTTACTTGCTAAATTATATTATAAAGCAATATTTATTAATTCTTTGGTATTATAAAATTTTAACATTAAGCACGAAATTATTATTATATTTGTATAAATTAGTTTAAATAAATATCTACATTTTTTTATAAATTACAAATAATGAATACGTTTAATAAATTTTATATAAAATTTTTAGTTTTAGTTGACTAAGCCAACTAAGCTTATTTTTTGATTTATTTAATTATATTAATAGCCGTCAAACAAAATATATCTCGAACACTAGTAGCGTTTTTGACGTTCTTTTCCCAGATAGGAAAAAGTTGCATTCTTTTCCCGAAAAGGAATAAGTTGTTAATTCTTCGATTTATATCAAAATAATCGTGAAATATATTTATGTATATGATAGATATGGCCAATACTAAGTAACATATAAAATGATGATTATTATTTTTATTATAATTATCATCATAAGTAGTTGATTTTAAGTTAAATATGTATCAAGTATATATACATAATTATACAATTTATTATATTTCGTTTAAAAAATATTTATTAATTAAATTTAATTTCTATATTTTAAATTTTGTCTTTTTTTGTGAAATTCCAAAGAATTCTATGTATTTTCATGTGGATTACATTTAAATGCTTTTTAATCTGGAAATGTAAAACATTTCAATTTATAATAAATTTAATAGATTTCGAATTTTTTAATATAGTATATTAATTGGAACAGTATTTACTTCATTGACAAATAATTCCATATAATCAACAACAATATATTAGTTATTTCGCTCTTAAATTATCATCTTTAACACTAGGTAGCATTTCTCTGCTAAATGATCTAAAATATTATTATTTAATACTTTAATATTTTAATATTTTTATCTAGCATTTAAATAATAATCTATTTTACTTATACTGACTTCATGATATTTAATAATTGTTTTGTGGTCATTTACTGCTTTTAACTAATAGTTTAAAAAGAAATTGTATTTAATTTCGTCTTAATTGTAAATTATCACTATGCATACAACATGTTTTTAAAATTTTCGGATTGACTGTACCCAATTCTCCAATTAGTTTGATTTCTTCAAATGAATTATAATCATATTTTTGTGTCTTTGGATCTTCTGCAATTCGAATCAAATCTTTTTTGTTATTCGAGAAAGACGCACAAAAAGAGAATCACTCCGACCTAAATACATTATCTAATATAGAAATTGAAACGTTACTTCAAATCCTAAAGAAGAAATCACACACAATTAGCATTTTATTATTTCTGTATTACGCGAGCAAGCAGAAGAGGAAACCGCAATTTATATACATGCAGCACGGCCGATCCCGAATATCCATAACATTTACAATTAGCATTTCCAAATCTCAAGTAGATAGCTGATTCTCTTTATGATAAAGTAATAAAATATTCTTGAAGTAGTAGTTATCTTTATTTGTTCTAGAACCTTATAATAGACATTTTTCTTGATCTTCAATAGTGTAGAACTTCAAAGTATTGAGTCAAATTATCTCATTGTTTCAGGTGACTATTACGCCTTGAGTTAAACAAATAAAATATTTTTCCCTTCATGATCTACACGAATCGCTTTTCTTATTCCTTTACCTCTTGAAGTTACGCTGTCACTAATTGGAGTAAAATGCTCGAGAATGAAAGCTAATCGTCGTGAACGTTTTCTCGGTTTCCTTTGTTACCACAATTTTTTTGCTCTGGAATTAAAGTGGTGAACATGATACATAACCAGCAAATCGACGTAGCCCGGTTTGGCGATGATGACACAATCACTTATTTTTTTTTATTTTTTTTTTAAATTCATAGTGGTTAGGAATTGGCTCGTACTTTTGTGATCCAATGTAAGTATTATTATTATTTTTATATATCGTTTATTTATATTTCTATTATTATTTAATAATTTAATAATTTAGCCGAAAAAGAAAAAAACCGGTTCCATCTTTTGAAGAGGTGAAACCATTACTTGATCAACAAAAAAAGTTATTAGAAGGAATTGGTCATATCCTTAAACCCGAAGTTAACAAAGGACAAAAGATTTGATAAAGGAGTTGGAATTTGATTATAAAATTTATAGTAATAATAATTATGATAATTATTATTATTAAATGAGTCTTTTATGTCATATTATATTTAAAATCTGTATTTGGTTTGTATTCCATGTATCCTATAAAAATAATAAAAATTAAAAAGAACGTCAAGAAAATTTTCGGAATCTTCAATAGGCACATATGTTGTTGTTGTTGTTGTAGACAACATTGAATGTAATAGAAACAAGTTTAAATATTTTTAAGTTAAAACGAACTAAACGAACTGGACTGGATCAAGCAATATATTGACCCATAGCTAGTATTTTTGAGACATATCAGCCAATTTAAAGAATTGTTTATAATAAACTTTGCTTCTAAGCAAAGTTAATAAAACATATCGACAACAACATATCTTAAGCAACTAAGTAAAATTGTTTTTTACTAATAAAATAATAATAATAATAATAATAATAATAAAACAAGAAAAAACAACAATATTTGACATTAGAAGAGAAAAGTAAATAAGTTTTCGCGGGGTTAGGGTCTATTCATTCTCATGGGTTTGTGGATCAGGTGATACTTATTTATTAAGAGTATAGGCGAATCTTCTACATAACAAATTATTGCAAAAAAATATAAATATATGTAAAATTTTGAGTTAAACACTTTTATTTAGTTATCGAAAGGTAGTTGACATAATAAAGTGTTGAGAAATTTAAGATTTTTGATTGATTCTTCGAAAATATATTTCTTACTCAAACATTTAGATCTTCAATGTGATTGGATAAAAATAACATCCCGAAAATTAGCAGATACTCCGATTTAACTCTGTGACCGATATATCAAGTAATTGATGAGTCATCAATAATGACTCTTTTCATGAATTGCTATTTTTTCGATTGTTGTTCGTCTCTGACTTCTGAATTGATATTTGCCGTGGTAATATTTTTTTGTTTCGTACCTTCTGTACCTTGTGTCCCTAAACCAGTTAAATTTAGAAGCTTACTACTGACAATACTAATACTACTAGTAAACTTTTGTTGAATTCCCTTCTCGCTATTTTGAACCACATTCTCATTATTTTGAGCCGCATTCTCACTATTTTGAGCATTCTCACTATTTTGAGCCGCATTCTCACTTCGTGGGTAGATTTTGGCCTCTGTAAGTATCTTACGTTTAGAAGGATTATTCAAGTCTTTTCCAATTATTGGGAAAGAACAAACATCCACGACCATCTGTTCCTTACATTCCTCGGAGGTTCCTACTGCATTCATCAATTCCTCATCGATTTCATGTCCACTTTCGTAAAAATGATGGCTAGGAATCGGTTCTTGAACTTCGAAACGAAAGATGAAAATTCTAACAACATCACAAATGAGATCAGATGCCATGTCTTCGATATTTTTTTTTTTTGGTTCATTTTTAATTGAGCGATATGTGTTCATGGATTCATTGAGATTGCGTTTAGTATCCAAGATAAAACTATGATCAATACTAAATCCGCGTTTACCAAGAACTTCATAAATAAGTTGACGTAATTTTGTTGGAGAGGCGAGTGTAACTTTATCGTTCACTTTATGCTCTTTCGAAAATTTAATCATTAATTCCGATAATTGATGGGTTTGCCTTGTTATATTTAATTCAAGTAAATCTAAACTAAGTGAATTTGAATCATTCATTACTGGACTACTTTTAAAATATTCATTTGAATAATGCAAAATTTGTTCCAGCACGTAACGTTGCAAAGTTGCTTTGATTAGAATTTTGTTTGGTTTAGATGGGTCGATTTTTGTTGTCGATTTGTATTCCAGTAGAAGTGAATTCACCTTTTCATAATTAATATTTACTTCATTATTTTTTAAATTTGTCACATATTTCTCTAAAGTCTTTTGCAATTTCT
The DNA here is from genome assembly GCA_003547095.1 of Diversispora epigaea. Lineage (NCBI taxonomy): Eukaryota > Fungi > Glomeromycota > Glomeromycetes > Diversisporales > Diversisporaceae > Diversispora > Diversispora epigaea. The sequence continues at coordinate 145,975 of PQFF01000563.1, read as the reverse complement.
CAATATCTTGTTTTAGTTGCACAGAATCATCGAGTTGAACATTAGTTTTTATGCCTAAATCCGCTTGATACTTTGCATTTTCTTTTTTTAATTCCGAAATTTGTTGTTCAAGTTTTTGTAATTCTTCATTTCGGTGTGGTTCTGATTGATATTCTGCATTCACTACTTCATTGGGCTGTACGAGCTCTTGTTTCTTTTTTCTTAATTCTTGTAATTCTTCATTTCGGTTGTGTAATTCTGTATTCAATTCTTTATTTTTGTTTCCGAACTCTTGATTCTTTTCTCTTAATTCTTGTAATTCGTCACTTCGGTGGTGTAATTCTAATTGATATTTTGTATTCAATTCTTCATTTTGATGCTCGAAATCTTGATTCAATTTTCTTAATTCTTGTAATTCTGATTGATATTTTGTATTCAATTCTTCATTTCGGTGTTCGAGCTCTTGATTCTTTTTTTTTAATTCTACATTTTGTGGTCCGAGTTCTTGTGATTCCTGTTGTTCCCTTGCATTATCTCCTTTTAATTCTTCATTCTGTTCTTGCAAATTTTTAATATATTGTTTCAATTCCCGGATATCTTGTTTCAGATCTTCCGTTTGTTTTTGTATAAAACTTTTTATTTCTCCAAGATTATCCATTTTTTGCGATTGCGTGACGCCGTTTTGGTTCACACCCATTTCCGAAGACATAGTTAACTTAGATATTTTCGCAAAGATTCAAATTGGTTCAGTAATTAAATTCCTTGCACAAAAAAGGGTAGATCAATGAATATCTATCAGTAATTTTTCTATGCATGTGTTTGCATATTAATACTATATATATACTATAATCGAGAACAAAGAAATTGATAAGTAAATCTTCTCTGGCGTCTTTATTGTTTTTTTGCGATACCTTCTCAATGGCATTTATGGCCATTATCAAAGAAAATAGCCAACACATCCACCCATTTTTTTTCCCATTATGTCCTATTATAGTTATAACCGGAGAAAATATCCGTGGTGAAAAATGTGTGAACCGCAAGCTTTGAAGTTTTTTTGAAGTTAACTTTCACTAAGAAACAAGAAAATAATACTTCATAAGAATTTGTTAAATTTATTCGGCAAAAAAATGGCCAAGTCAATTAATGAGGATGTTCGTGTGGTTGTGGGTATTGGTGAGTGTTAATTAGTATATTGTTCAGAAAAATTTTAAACTTATGTGATTGTTATTCATTAAATTATTAACTTTACAGATTTTGGTACTACATTTTCGGTGAGTTTTAATTTGAATTTACGAGACGCTTATCGTTGATATTCATAAGTTTACATTTGTCGTTAGACCTACGCTTACGCGCACAAAGAAAATAAAAATGATATCTTCGTAAATAGTGATTGGAAGGTAAACTTTTGACCTTTATTACTCCAAAAAAATTCACCACCATTTATATGAATATTAAGCAACCATTATATGGTAATTTCAGTCATTTTATGGTAGATCCAAAACCCCAACTACCCTATTGTACAACGAACATTTAAAACTACTTGAATGGGGGTTTTCCACATTGTCTGGACGACAAAAGAAAGCCAGGGGCCTTCACTGGATTGAATTGTTTAAATTATGTTTAATGAAATCCGCTCAAAAGCCAACTCTCCCACTAAGACTTGACTTTGAAACTGCCATATCTGACTATTTACATAAATTGGGAGATTCGATCAAGCAAACATTGGAAAGTAAATGGCCCGGTCTTAAATTTTTTAGCCAGGTTCTTCTTGTGCTTACGGTATGGGAACAAGTTAGTACACAAAAACATTTGGAATTAATAATAATAATAATCAGAAATGGTTCATGTTTAGGTTCCGGCCGAATATGATAAAGTTGCAATTAACATAATGCGAGAATGTGCATTAAAAGCCAATTTAATAAAAATAAAAGAAAGTCCATATTTGATATTTACTACAGAACGTATGATATTTCTATAGCTATTTTGTATATGACTTTGGATTTTTGCTAATAATCCTTTACTTTTAGCGGAAGCTGCTTCCATTCATTGTATGAAGAACTTAAAAGAATATAAATTAAAGATTGGGGGTAAGGATTTCTTCACGTATTACACATTTCCTTTAACCAATATATTTACAGAATATTTCAATTATTTTAGACTCCTTTATGGTCGTTGATTGTGGCGGGGGCACAGTGGACCTGAGCACAAAAATTTTGTCGGAAGGGGAAAAATTAAATGAACCCATTGAACAAAATGGTGAAGATTGCGGTGGAAGTTTTGTTGATAAAGAATTTCTTAAATTTCTTGGAAAAAAAGTTGGACAATCGGCCATCGAAAAGGTCACTAAAGAACATCATGGAGACCTTCAACGTGTGATACAAGAGTTTTGGCAATTTGTGAAAATACCTTTCACCGGCGAATCTGAAAATTTTGAATCTTACGAGTTAAATTTAGTAGAAATTTGTCCAGTAATGATGCAGTATGTCGATAATGGTTATAAAAAAAAAATGGAAGAGGACGAATGGGTGGTGACTATTGAATTTGATGACGTACAATCAATGTTTGATCCGGTGATTGAAAAAATTTTGGGATTAGTTCGAAGCCAATTGGGTAAACGGGAAGATTGTTCCGCAATGATATTGGTCGGAGGTTTTAGCGAATCCAAATATTTGCAATCGAGAATTAAAAAAGAGTTTAGTGCGAGCATGAATAATAAAATTTTTGTTCCTCCAGAACCAATGGTGGCTATTGTGAAAGGAGCAGTTAAATTTGGCCTCAATCGAGGAGTAATTGCTGATCGAATATTAAAATGGACTTACGGTAATTTGTTTAATATATTTTTGTTTAGCATATTCTTTCACAATGAATTAATTTTGTTTTCTACAAAAAAATATCTAACAGGCACCGATATTCTCACCGATCTTGCAAGCAATGTTTTCGATACAATGGTCAAGAAAGGTACAAGAGTGTCAGTTGATGAAAAAGTGACTAGGGTTTATAAGCCTGTCTCAAAAGATCAAATGAAGATTGGTTTTGACTTATACACTACGAATCGTGATAATGCAAAATTTTGTAACGATCCTCATGTTAATTTACTTGGAAAATTTGCCATCAATATTCCCCTTAACTCAGATAGTCGTTCAATTTTGTATAGTTTGTGTTTTGGTACTGAAATTCAGGCAACGGCTACTAATATTGAATCTGGTGAAAAATATGAAACTACCTTCGAATTGGATATTTAAAAAACTTTATTATTTCTTATTAAAGCTTATATATGAATTGCTCTTAAATTTAGAAGTATATACATAAAATATAATAAATATAGTAACATATATTTTATTTTCTTATTGCGTTCATTTATCGTTGAGACATACGTATTCAAGTAATTTTTTAGTTTTAACTCTCATTTCTGGCTAAGGTTATCAAATCCCAATATTTTCCTCGTGACATTTCTACCTCCTTATTATAGGTTATATTCCATACTTTATTTCAAAATTTGAATAGAGAATTTTTTTACGATAGTACTTTTTAATACTATTTTATTATTAATAAATGATCTAATTACACCGTAGTCACTTTTTCTATAAAAGATACATTTTATTTATATTCTCTCATGTAACTAACCAACGAAAGAGAAAACCTCACTAGTTATTTTAGTGTCTTTCCATATGGTTTCTAACTTATTTTTTTTATTAGCCTACAATATTTCGTGCTACATGCCAATACCTCCGTTTGCCCACGTAACGAATCTGCAAACTCGATAAGTCAGTTTATATGATAAGTCGGTCAATTTGGACCATCTAACAGTGACTGACTCATCACTGTGTAATTCAGTTTTCGCACACACACACGTTACGGAGAAGCTCCAGCTGTAGATTTTTCTGATGTGTAGTGGAAACAAAAAAAAAACAACAAAATTTTTCTTATCAATCAGCACGATTTAAATGTAATTTTTTTGCTTCGAATTCATTTTAACAGCCAATATTTTCAGAATTTATTATTATTATTTTTTTAAAAAAAATTATAGTAAAAATATCAACTATTTTGATAGAGCTTTGTGAGTGCTACATTTTTGCAAAGTTTGATACTAAATATTAAATATTGAAAAAATAATCTTAGAACAATAACTCAATAAATATAAAGCAAAACTTCGAAAAATTTTAATTTAAATGTGATTATTTTTATATATGAATTTTGATATGCTCTTTATCGAAATATCGTCTAACACTTATCAAAGTTTTTGTATTTTCTTCAATAAAATACAAAAAAAAATGGTACTGATATCACATTTTATTGCAATTACATTAGACCTTGGGCGTTGTAAGTATCTCGCGTTTAAAAGAATAAATATCCGCGACCTTCTTATAACGCTCCTCATCATATTCCTCGTTGGTCCGCTTCCACTTTCGAAAAAATAATTAGTTCTTGAACTTTGAAACAAAAGAAAATTATTTTAACATCTTCACAAATGAGATCATATTACAGAAATTTGAAAAATACAAGGTCTCGAATATATTGAGGTGGCACGAGAAGACGAAAGTCACGGGGGATGAGTTATCTTCCATCATCCAAGATAACTATTTGTTCATCCTAGTACAAGAACGTGTTTAGGGATAACAGAGGAAACAAGAAGAGAAATTATAAAAATAGCTGCGGTTGGGAAGAAGAAAGGTAGATTCCTTTTCTCGCGAAACCATTTTCTTTATTAATATATACGTAAAATAAATAATTTCATAATAATCTTAGTAATAACAAATAGTTTCGAAATAATTTTGTAATAATTAATAATAATAAATAATTTCGTATAGCAATAGGGATAAGATACGCCAATGCAGTAATATATCTCTATTGTTGTATTTCTGTAATAAATCTTTATAATTCTTTTAATAAACTACTTCAAAAAGTCTATCAAATTTCGGCGGTGTACGAAGTAGTTAGTAAATACTTTTACTCCACTTACTCATCGTACCTTCAGATATTACACGTAATTGCATTGTTTGTCAACTGATAGCCTGATCTTACTGTGTTTCGTGATATTGCGCACAAGGAAAAGTGTGTTAGTAATATATTGAATTATTGTGTGAGTCACCTAAGTTTAGTGACGTAACTTTCATATTGTTCTGCGCAGACCGCAACAATACGAATGATCCTGTGCAACTAAAACGTGATATTGAGAGAAATGCGTGACAAAATTCTGTAACGTCACGTATTGGAAAAATTTTTATATTTTAAAATCCAGAAATGAATTATTCACATTCAATTATTAAAAATAAAGCAAACAACAAGCATGACATATCACGAGAAAACTTTTTTAACTATTAATTAACTTGTATCAAAAACTGGAAATAACACCTCATAAGAATTTCATTTACATATTAGGTCACAAGGATGTTTGTGTAAATTAATATACATTTTCAGTGTCTCGTTGATATTAAAAGTTTACAATTGTTCTAGATGTTGAAAGAGAGAGAGATATATATAAGTAGATTGGAAAATTTATAGGAATTACTATCAACAATATTTTACTTTTATCTTCTGCTTTATTATCTTTATTATTTGCATTTATTATTATCATTTAATTATATGGATGAAATAAACATATAAACATGACATATAATTCGAATGTGTATTAATAGAACGTTGACATTTTTTTTATGTAAAAAAATTCATTTATACGGGAAATAAATATAATTTTGTTTTTGAAGAGACTTGCATACTATTGGAAGAAAAAAAAACCTTGTCTGCTCACTTTCTGAAGATGCATATTGGTAAATAAAAATTTAGAACTCATTGTGTTTTATAATCCATAAAATTTTCCAACCATGTAGTAGATAATACAAAATAATGATACAAGAATAACAGTAGCATATGGAACTTGGATGACCAGAACAACACCACGACAGTATGCTTTGAGAGCATTAGCAATTCCGCTGGCGGTGCCAAAACCAGAGGCAAGCATGTCATACAAGAAAGATATAGAAATATAAAAATAGCAGAAGGCAGTAAAAGTGAAAGATAAACATTCAAATATAAAATTGTGTTGGGTGACAATTACCACCGGTGAACTTAAGTACTTTTCAAATCGATAAGTCAGTTTCATATTCTAAGTCGGTCAATTTGGACCATCTAACAGTGACCAACTTGTCGTGTAATTCAGTTTCGCACACGTTAACTTGATCAATCCGGAGAACTCCTCATCATCGAGTTTATCATTGCCATTGTAGAATTTCTTATGTGTGTGGAAAAAAAACACGATCTTTTTTTTTTTGCTTCTTAATTCATTTTAACAGTCAATGTTTTAATATTATTTTAAAAAAAAATATTAGTAAAATTAGCTTATTAAAAAAAAAAAATAAAATCCTACATTGCAATTCCATTGGCAGTGTTAAAACTAGAGGCAAACGTGACATATGGAAATGTTATTCAATGAGAAATTTTAAGAGAAAAATAAGGCAGTAGAAGTAGCGGGTAAAATTTGTTCATGAAAAAGTGAAATATAAACATTCGTATATAAAATCATGTTTGGTAACAGGTGTCAACGGTGCCAACAATTTTTATGCAATAAAATAACAGAAAACTTTTACTTTTACTTTTATTTTTTTACTGACTTTTTAGATTACAATGCTGCCTTGTTCATTATTATTATTTAATTATTTGTCTCTAGGGGAAAACGATAAAATAATAGTAGTTTTTTTCTGTGCGCACGCACGCGATGATTACTTATTTTCAGGAAGACAATTTAAGTTATAAATTAATACATAAAAAAAATATATAAATATATCTTATCGCCATCATTATATTATAACATTATAATGATTGATTATTCTAATTCATTTAATTTTTTTTGTAATTCATTTATTTTTTTTTGTAATGATTTCTTTTTGGATTTAGAAGAAATCACTTTTAATCCAAAAATTTCTTCATCAATAAACATAATGTCATCATTTTGTATATGTTTATCTTTTTTCGAATGGGAAGAATTTTCTAATAAAAATTTAAATAAAATTTAATTCAAGTTATGATTGAAAATTTTTCAGAGAATTCTTATCACCTTGATCATTATCGCTAGAATCATCATCGGCATCTAAATCATAGTTATCATCATCACCGCTATAATCAGAATCTACTAAATTTTTACCCAAAAGACGTAATTTTTGTTTTTCATCCTTTTCCGTAAGCCATGTATCAATCACATTGGGATTAGGTATATAATAAATGTATCGAGGATTATCTCTTTTATTATCAAAAAATTTTTCTAAAGCTTCACATTCAGCAATAAGATCAACACGATATCTATAAGCTTCTGTATGATCCGCTTTATAGGCTTCATCAAATGCACCGCTATAGAATTAAGAGGAATTAATGGAAATCAAGAGAATTAAAGTTATGATCTAAAACTTTAATAACTTTAGAGAATTTTTATAGTAACACAATTATAATAATAATCAAATAAAATATACAGTACTTACTTCATAAATGCAATCAACATATTTTGAAAAATTAACACCAATGCTATACTTCCCAGTATACTCATTGCAATTACATAAAAACTATCCCATTGGTTTAATTGATCCCATCGTCCATTAGTCCAAAAGAATACAGCTATTATTGATGAGAGGAGATCTGAATAGTAATTATCAAGTCGAGAAGATTTATCAACATCCTGATAAATTGTTATATTTGAGTAGATATCTGGATTCGAAGCGTCATTAATTTTGTAAGTAGGAACCACTAAACTGTCGTCTTCTGCACGATCAAGAAGAATGAACCTGAAGATCATTATAATAGCAAAATGTTATTAATAATGTTTAAAATAATGAAAAAAATATAAACAAAATCCATTATAATTACATAGCGTGACCAAATGCAAATATTACAATCAACATGAAAGCAAAGAATGGCCAAATAGTCTTTAAAATACTTTTAATGATATAAATAAAACGTCCTGGAGTTTTAAAGTATCTCAATAGTAATAACTATAAATAAATAAAATAATGTTAATAGAATAGAGAATAAATAATAAAAAATAATAATAAAAATACTAAAAAATTTGCTTGTCCAGAAAGAAAGAAGGGAGAGAAAGGGGACAAAAAGGACCTACTAATTCGAACCACATAACTAAAGCCGTAAACGCTAAAACCGGGTTAAATAATTGCAAAATGAGTGTTTGGTGATCATAAAAAATGCATATTAACGGCAATACCACTGAAGCACAATCAAAAATATTATAAATATTTATATATCGATACAATCCTTCCCTTATTAATTGCATAATCTCTGTAACAATTAAATACCATCCAGTATATAAATATACAAAGCGGAAAATGGTAAATAATATATATGAATCCGTTTTTAGTAACTTAATAATTCTTGATTCTCCTTTTGAATATGAAATAACTATCATAGTATATGAAATAGCATAAAGTATATATATAAAGACATAACGAATAAAATATGGACGGGCAGCTGCCCATTTAAATTCTAAGACTGCCATAATTGCAGGTGTCTGATGGATTTCGTAACCTTTCTCTTCATGAATAACACGATGGAAAGGACTCATTTGTTTAGTATCGTTAATAATTTTTCTACGTGGCCAAATAAATAATCGAAAAAACCAAAGATATTTTTGCCAATTTTCACTCTGATCTTCAAAACCTTTGTTGGGATATATTGTAAAATCAGGTAAAGGGACTGTATAAACTTTACGATCATTACATGAAGGTTCAATCCTATCATACAATTTTTTTTATTAAAAAAATAGAGAATTAATAAAAGACAAAAGTGACCTAATTCATCTTTCTGGTCTTTACAATTACCTTATAAATTGTTTTTTTATGAAATACCATAGTTTATTAATCATTGATGGCGGTAATGCAAGGCACGGTTTTACATTTAAAGAACATATCACAGATGTATTATTTCCTTCGTGTTGATCATAAGGATTAATATGTAATGGCGGAGTGTAAGCTTCAGTAATTCCAAAACATGGTTTTTTGAATAAATCTTGAACAAATTCACCTTATGAAAAATTAAAAGAAAAATTAATTAATATAATTTGATAGTTAATATAATTTGATAATATGAAAATTTAATAGTAATTAATTAATGTGATAAAAAAGAAATTAACTTACTTAATCCATGATCATATAGTAAAGGTATTGCTTTACTTACAGTAAACATCCAACCATCATTATTATACTCTTTTGCATTATCCGTGTAATAATCTATTAAATATTTTATAATTGCTGTAGAATCAGCTCTTTGTTGAGTACACAAGATGGCATAATGTAAATCTGACTTTGATTTATCATTATCTTCTTCTTTATATAACCTTGGGATATGAATATTACTATTTTTTCCATTAATTTTTGTATTTAAAATATATTTGATTAAACTTTCTTGATGACCTTTAATAAGATATTTCATAATTGGATATCGAATATCTGTTAATCGAAATATTCCATATTTTGTAATATATTTTCGTACTAATCTTTGTGTACATTCAATTAAATATTCAAATCGTTGAGTATTCTTATGACCTGCTACAATCTGTTTCTTCTCCTCTAATACATAAAGTGTTCGACATGCCCCTTCAAGAACATTTGTATCATTTGGCCAATGTATTATCACCATTGATTTTGGTTCATCAGATTTGGTTGAAGGTATTAAAAGATTTAACACAAATTCTTGTTCCCGGATTTGTAGTTTTTGAACTTCTAATCCGATATCTCCCACATTTTTCGATGCCCAAATATATTCTAGTACTTGGTCATTTTTTATATTACAATCTTTCCATATTTGTACAGTGTTAGGAGAAATAATAAGTTGAGTTTTTTTAGCAGAATCCAACCAAAATGATAATCGGAAATATTTTTTTGAATTCCATGGTTCAACATTTCGTATAATTCGATTTTCTGTTAATTCCGATGCATCAATTCTATTCCCACTTATATCATAAATTGCATGAGAAACGTCATCCTTAATAATCTTAACTTCTGTCATTTTCTCCGATGGAGGATTTCTAATCGATACCACATCTTGATTATCTAACACCGAAATGATATTTCCACTATTTGTAACCATCAACATATTTCCATGAGAATTTATTAATCGACGTATGTGAGCTTTGGAATAATTTTTTTGACGTATGCGTATGGAATCTTTGGATGTGGTAAATAAATCCCATACTACAAATATTTGTTTTATGGAAATTTCACCTGATTCATTTTCTTGTTTTTCTTCAAGAGCTATTAAAAGTTTACTATCATTGTCAATAAAATTTATAGCGAGAATTTTATAAATTCCTTCTCCATAACCTACTAATTGTTTGGTGGTAATTTCTAAACCATTTTCCATTAAGTATAATGTAATGCTGATGGTTCCCCGACAAAATGCTAAAATTTCTTCATTCTGAGAGATGACAAAGATCGGAGAACCACGAATTATGTTGGGAGCTGCTGAAGATTCATGATGTTTAAATAACATCTCTAAATCGCCAGTAATTAAATTGTACATTTCAATGATTAGTTGTCGATTTTTAAACGAATGTACCATAAAATGATTTTTAATAATACTCGAGTGTAAAAGTTCTAATTTTTGCCCATTATTTAAACACGAAAGGCGTGAAAGATCAATTGAAAGTTGTTGAGGTAATTCGAATCGTTCAATCTTGGCAATTGAAAGCTTTAAATTTTGAAATTCTTGAACCATTTTATCATTAACTAAAGTTTTTTTATGAATTCCTGATATATTAACTATTATGATTACTGTTTTGTTTATTAATGATTGAGATCCCAATATTTTAGCATCACTATCCAGAAATCTTATAACACCACCAATTGATTCTAAAGAAGTATACATTTCTTTTTTCTTTGTAGTATAAATAACCCACGTTTGAGATTGACTTTTAACTTCACCTAATTCTATTGAGTTATATTCGTCATCTAATTCTATCGAATTATTTTCGTCACCATCATGATTAAGAGTTTCGTGAAGCATTTCTTTTGCATCAAAACTAGATAAAGCAATAAGATGTTCACTTTTATTGCCTATACAATTAGATATTGCTAAAGAATAATAACATCGTTCATCCAAAACTATATCATCATACGGAAATGTAGAAATAGGAGAACTAAGATTATTAATATCATATAACGTAAATTCGCACTCCTCTATTATTTTATATAGCAATTATTAAAATTTATTTAAAGATTTATTAATTATAAAAAAATAATCGACATAATAATTTAATTATAATTAATTTTACTTGGATCAAAAGTAACAATTTGTTGACCGTCTGGGCTTATCGCTATGTAACATTTGTTTGACATGTTTAGTGAACATGACATGAAAAGTAAAATTTTATCTTATTTTTATATATAAAGATCTATATGCAAACACCTTCTGAATTTAGTTCTTCATTTTAACACGTATTTCCTTGTTTTACAAATACTCTTTATTCAGAATTTCTATTTTTTATTGTTTCCGTTAAAAATCATTGTGCCACTTTTTGTCAATGACCGATTGATATGTTTGAATCAAATGTTTATCATCTCGTAAAAGGATCGCGTAACACTCCAAATATTATATATACAAATAATCATATGTATAATAGAATAATAATAATAATAAAATTAAAAAGAGAAAGTTTCCTAACACCACTTTTGGCTCGTGTGCTAATTCTTTCTTTTGAACTAGATTTTCGTAGCAAGGAACGATTTTCTACTAAGATGTTTTGTTACCATTCGAAAGCTCTCGTTTCATTCTTCACAATGGTCATCGAATCATCCTTCTAGCACCGCACCGATATTCACCAAGCTATTGATTTGATATTATTGAAAACAATGTATATGCGATATATATGCAAATACTAACTATTCCATGCTGAGAAATCTGCAATCTCGATACTAAATTCTGGTTAAGCATCAGATAAAGTTCTAAGCGGTCCATTTTGATCCGGTTTGACTGCTAAACCGGAACCGAAACCAGTTCTAATCATTTTTTTTGATATTATATTTAATATTCAATATATTTAGTTGATTATTATATATTTTTTGTTTTATTTTTATTCTATACAATGTAAGCAAAATTCTTGATTTTTCCAGATTGAATAGTGTTGTTAATGGTCCGGCTTGGTCCGACTTGAAGTCAAGCTGGACCTTATCGACTTGAACTAAACTGATGGGGTTGTTACTATCAACTCCATCAATGCCATAAACTCCATTAGCTTGACCCGTCAGCTTCGTTAACCCCATTGGCTCAATCAACTTAGAAATCAAACCACTTGAAACTCTCAAGTCAAACCGGTTCAGCACATCGGTCCAATTTGGTCCTTGGCTTAGCTCGGGCTTGGCTACAGCACTAAGATGGAATTTTTGTATACTGCGAATAAATGTTGCATTACGTATTAATTTAACAATCTATATAAAGTAAACTTTTAATACCAACAATAAAATATAATTCAATAAATAACAATGAACCTGATTTTCAGGAAATGAACTTGCTGAATTTGAATATTTAAATCTAATATTCTTAATATTCTTATCAGGTCATGTAGCGAGAATCATAACTAAAAATTTAAGCTAATAAAGTTCTTTAACCCCGAACCCTTCATCAGAAAATTTTTTTAACCGTAAATTTACGCAAAATTTCGTAAAATTTATCGGATCGTATAATTTTTCGTAAAATTTTACAGATTGTATAATTTTTCATAAAATTGCGAATTTATTTTTGATCTAAACGTTTGTTTTCTCTTCAAAAGTATTGAGTGGATTTTGAATACTATAAATTTAATAATAATAATAGTGATTACTATCATTATTATTATTATGATCATAATGAAATTATTAGTTTTATTATTATAGTTACAACTGTCAAGGAAACTTTGTATAAATTAAATATTAGATAGAATTAATGCTATAAATATTGAAATTATTATATTAAAATAATTCAAGAATCCGTTTTTTTTAAAATAATCATTCTTGTTTGAATTATTATTTGAATTATTATTTGGATTAATTTAATTAAAAGATGAATAAAATTTATCTTTGAATATGTGTTTTTATCGTTACTTTTTATTAAAAAATTTCACATTTAAAATTTATGATATATAACCGCATTCTTATCATCCAATCAATAATTAAATAAATAACTTATATCTTCTTTAATCCATACCATATTCTCAACAAGAAATAAATGTTTGTAAAAAAATGTAATAATAACTATATTACTTAGCATAGTATCCATTTTTGAAATTCTAATGCAATTTATTTATTTAAAACAAGATCAAATGATTTTATCAAAAATCTCAATTAAAAAAATCAAAAAGATATTTGTAAAAGCTAAACTGAATACATAAAAATGTAATTATATGTAAAATAATTATAAAAAGATATTTAAAAAAATATTTAGGTACATGCAATTTTTTGCAACTAAATAAATATAAAAATGATTGGTACTTACTAATACTTAAAGCAGAAGTAGATTTCATCATTCTTAGGATTTGGAAGACTGGCTTATATAATTGCTTCCTAATGTGTTTCATAATTCTTACAGTGCGGAACCTCTATAATAGGAACTTGGTTATAGTAAAAATTGGCTGCCTTTTTTATATAAAAACTTTTTTTTCTACTATTGAAATAAAATCAAACCGTTAAATCGATAGCCCAGAACCTAGGCTTTCAGAACTATCGGTTAAATTTTTTATTTTAATTGAAATTGATCAAGCTATATTAAGTTAAAGTAATACAAAATTTACTATGGCCATCAATTTGAGAATATTGTCGCGGTCTGCGCAGAACAATAGGGAAAGTTACGCGAATCAGTCTCGATAAACTCAAGAAAATCACACGATAATTCAATTTATCACTGGCGCACTTCCTCTGGCGCGCAATATCACGAAACACAGTAAGACCAGGCAATCAGTCGATCTAAACCTGCTTACTAACACTCTCAAACAATACGGTCTCGTGTAAAATCTGAAGGTACAATGAGTAAGTGGAGTAAAAGTATCTTTACTAGCACTTGCACACTACCAAAGCTATTGTAGACTTTTCGATGTAACTTGCCAAGAAATGAAAGAATAGTTTATTATATTTAAAGTTGAGTCTCGAATATAACAAAAGCAATATATTACTGCTTTGGCGTATCTTATCACTTTTGTTATTCCGCTACACTAAATTTATGTTTGAAATTATTACAAAAATATAAAAGAAATAAAAGAGAATAACAATAGCGATATATTACTGCTTTGGCGTATCTTATCACTTTTGTTATTCCGCTACACTAAATTTATGTTTGAAATTATTACAAAAATATAAAAGAAATAAAAGAGAATAACAATAGCGATATATTACTGCTTTGGCGTATCTTATCGCTTCGCTAGTCTCGCGACTATATTATTTATTATTATTAAAAATATTACGAATGAAAAGTAAAAATAAAACTAAATTAAAATGTTCAAAATATTAAAGTAAACATAAAACTAAAATTAATATTGTTCAAAAATATCAAGTAAATTATTTTTATTTTTGGTTCTTGTTCTTTTTTTGGCGAAAGGGAATCTCTTGTTTTTCTTCCACACCGCAGCTATTTTTATAAACCTTCCTCTTGTTTACCGTCATCCTCTGTCATCCATAAAAACGTTTTTGTGCCAGGATGAATAAACAGTCATCCTGGATGATGGATGACATACAAGGATGATTCATCCAAATAGTGACACATATCATCCTCTATCATCCCCCGTGACATTGGTTACCTTCGTGCCACCTCAATTTATTAAAAATAATAATTTGATCTAAAAAATAGTTTCCTGTGATCTTTTTGAATTTGAAAATTCATTCCTTTACAAAAGCTTGATGTATTATATTCAATTTCTTTAATTACTATTCGAAAATATACACATAAATCATAGAGATATATGACATATACAAAGGTATTACTGGAAAAATGGCAGAATATGCAGTTAAAAATATAAATCTCATCGTCGTGTACCTGATACAATTTATAAATCCTTATTGCTAAAATAAAAACACGTGAATGTACTTTCTTGAATTCTGATTGGCTAAAATCGCATCATGTGTTGCTTACACAATTCAAGAAAATTGAGAAATTTTTTTTCCATAAATATATATTGAGGTGGCACAAAGGTAACCAATGTCACGAGGGATGAGAGAGGATGATATGTGTCACTATTTGGATGAAATATCCTTGTGCATCATCCTTCATCTTGGATGAGATTTTATTTTTTTTGCCTAACACAAGAATGTGTTTATGGATGATGGAAGATGAAGGTAAACAATAGAAAATTTATAAAAGAAGTTGCGGTTGGAAAGAAGAACGAGAGATTCCTTTTGAACAAACATTTTTTTATTCAATTTTATACTCAAAATTATAATAAATCTTCTTACAATCTTAATAATAATTGAAATAGTTCTAAAATATTCTTTTATTTTTGTAATAGACTTTTTTTTGATTTTTGATTAATAATAAAAATAATAAATAATTTCTTCGCAACAGTTAATTCTAATAATAAATGATCCTATAGTGACCTAATAATTCTAAAATTATTTTGTAATAAAACAAACTTTTGCATAGCAATAGGAATAAGATACGCTGTTACAGGATAGAATTACCGTAACCAAAAACATATAATTATTATATTATTTAATTCTATATTTTATTAGAAATAATTATTTAACAAATTGAAATATAAATATCAAAATAGTAATTTTATTAATAATGATTAGTAATAATTAATAACATTTATTAACATGTAAATAGAAAGTCAAATAGTCTAGTTACACAAAATGTAAGTAACACAAGTCACATGTTCACGTGACATGGTTACACCAATATTATATAACTATTATTAATTATCATTAATTAGTATTACCTAGGGGATAGATAAATAAACGGGGGATACAACTTATAGTTACACAGTATATTTTACAATAGGTGATCACTGTTTAAATTGAAGCTATATGTAATTTACTAAGTAGTACTATTAAAGCTCAATATTTCGCATGGTTCAAATGGAATTTTTAAGATATCTCCATTTAATCATGTGATAAAAATAAAATTCCGCTAATCATAAGATCCTAACATGTATGAAAATGTAGTTTTTATTTTTGTTATTGTTTCTCACTCTTTTAAAAAAACGGATCGGCCATTTTAATATCTTTAAAATATAGAAAAGTTTACAATTGTCATTTGAAAATGGTAAAAAAAAATGTAATTACTTTAAATTTTTTAAATAAAGTATTAATTATTTTTTATTAAAAAGTCCAAAAAAAGATATATCAATGAAAACAATACTGTTTCGCCTTCAATAAAACGAACAAAAAATTTTGAAGCATTACAAGAACTTGTATTTATTAATCCAGATATTAAAGGAAAAGAAGTATATTTTTTTCCAACATTAGAAAAATATTTTAAAGGTGTAATTATGTATGATGGAAAAGAAAAAAAGGCTTATGTATATTGTATCAAAAGTGACCGTCGATTTGATACATTTTCTAAATGGATAAATAATTTAAAAAGTCAAAGATTATTTAAAGGACATAGATCTGCACTTGCAACTATTTTTTTGGAACCTAACCCTACTCGCCTATCAATTGCATCCATTTTAACTGAAACAAGCTATATGCCATATTGGAAAAAAACATATTTAATAAGTATTTCAGATATTCTGTCATCAATTAAAGAAAAAATATTACCTGGACAGGAATTTTCTGGTACTTCTATTCAAGAAATTGATAATAGAAGTCTAGAATTAAGATTTAATGCAAAAGATGAACAACCTGAAAAGAAATTGTTAATTTATTCTAAAAACAAATTATATAGCTTTGAAATTCGTATATTTGAAAAATTAGTACAAGATACTTATTTTCCTTTTTCAATAAAAGAAATAGAAAGAACTCTTGATGATATAATTAATATTATTCGTTATGTTTTTTTTGTAAAAATATGTAGTGGACAAAGCATAACTGGTATGTCTATTAATTTATCTTATTATTATTTTATTTATTTTAAATTAATCAAATTATAATTTAATTAAAGGTTTTGAGAATGTAGTACATATCCGTGGAACTCAATTAATCAATAATAAAAAAGACCATACTCCTTTTGCTTTAATTGAAAAAGATGGACAAATATATAGACGAATAGATTGTATATTAATAGTAAAAGAAAATATTATTTGTGAAAATTGTTCAAAACTAAAAAAAACTTTACAACAAATTCAACGAAGAATTTCATCTGGAGTAGAATCTACAAAAATTGTACATGCTTCCAAAGATGTTCTTGTAGAAAAAATTATTTTACAACGAAAGATTATCAAAGAACAAAATGAAAAAATAAAAAATTATATTCAAAAAAAAATTGAAAATGAAGAAAAGGAAGTATCAGATGAAATTATAGATGTTGTTCATACCATTGCGGCAGATGTTACAAATATGAAAATAGATATTTCCAACTTTCATCCTATCTTTCAAGAATTAATTCACGCACAATCTGGAAAATTAAATGGAACTCGATATCATCCAATGTACGTAATTATAAATTATTTTTTTTAAATTAACTTAATATAAAAATATTTATAAAATATTTAAAATAATTTTATTAAGGTTTTTACGTTGGGCAATATCAGTATATTGTAAATCGGGTCAATCGGGTTACAATGCAATAAAAGAAATTATACGATTACCATCAATTACTACACTTAAAAACTATATTAATGAATGCGAGCAAAAAACGGGATGGCAAAATAAAATAGTAGATCAATTATTGTCTAATCTAACTATACATAATATTTGGGGATATGGCCGAGTTGGATTTTTCTCCCATGATTCATTTAAAATTCAAAAAGGTAAAAATTTTATTTATTTATAAATTTTAAAATATATTTATTAAAAAATAATTTAATTTAATTTAGGATTATTATGGAATCAACGTAAAAATTGTTATGTAGGATACTTGGATTTTGAAAATGAAATGCAAGAATTTCAAGAATTTGCTTATGAATGTCAACGTGAAATAGAGTTAACTTCAATAGAAAAAATATCTATTTCGAGTTCATCTATATGCAAATATAATCTTTGTACACAAGTTCATCAATTTATGTGGCATTCAATAACTCATAATTTCGCTTTTCCAATATCTTATTATGGGATTAATACTATAATGGCACATAATTTAAATACTATAATTTTTGATTTAGCTGCAAAATTAGAGTGTGTAGGGATAAAAACAATTGGTTCTGTTTGTGATGGAGCAGGAGAGAATAGGACACATATTAAAAGTTTTGATTGGTATGCATCAAAATGGACAAGTGGAGATATTGTAGAAGTTAATTTTAATAAAGATAAGAAATCTTTTCATACGGCAAAAATTATAGAATGCAATTTAGAAAAAACAGTTTTTACTGTAATTCCGCTTGACAATAATAATTCCGGAACATTTAATATTGAACGAATATTTATCCGTCCACCAATGCCATCAAAATTGGAGTGGAAAATTGATGAAATATGTGAATACAAAAGTCCTAAAGACAATAATTGGCATTTAGCAAAAATTGTTGATTTTGATTCGCTTGATTTAATAATAAAAATTTTTGAATCTACAGAAAAATGGAAAGTTTTTAATCAATGTATTAATAATTTTCTTCGACCTGTTTATAATATACATGAACTTTCAGCAACTCATAAAACAATAAATCCTGTTACTGGTGAAGATTGGTTTTTTATTTCAGATCCTACCCATGTATTTAAAAAATTAAGAAATAATTTATCAAAAAGTCATACTGGCGAAAAAAATTCCCGGGAAATAATGATTAATAATAAAGAAATTAGCTGGAAACATGTTAAAGGTGTATATGAGTATACAAATAAACAGGCAACAGCAAAGGCAACAAAACTTACTAAAAGGCATATATATCTTACTTCATGGAGTAAAATGCGTGTAGATCTTGCGGAACAAACATTATCCAAAGAGGTAGAAGATGCATTAATACTTATTAATGAGCTTAAAGAAATATCCGATGGAACGAGGGTAAATAATTTATAAATATTTAATTTAATTTTTAATTATACAATTATTAATTAAAATATTAATTCAATAATTTAATAATTATTTTAAAGGAATTTATTAAATATTCACGAAAATATAGGTCAATAATACATAGTAAGATTAATTTTCAATCTTTAGAAGATACACGTCTAAATACTTTAAAAGAAATTCGAAATTGGTTCATACATGGGGATANTATAGAGATTACAGAAAAGATAAAAACAAATTAAAAGATAATAAAGAAAATAAAAATGTATGCCAAAAACATTCTATCCGTTTGGTTCAACTATCTAATTTTTCCCAAAGAGTTTTTGAAGATCTTCTTAATGATGAATTAATTATGGGAGAGCTTGAAATTCCATTAAACTCTTATAATAAAAATGTTGATCGGGAAAATCTTGAAATTTTTAATCTTCAATATGAACGGTACAAGCTTATAGAAACTATTCTTTATAAAAATTCTATTGATGAATTATTACAAAATTGGCATAATATTGTTAAAAAAATAGCTCATAATGCAATTCCAAAAAGAAAAGGAACATGTTGGTTAACAAATTGGAGTTCTCACCTTGAAATATATCTTAACAACTATCAATGTTCGGGAGTTTGGTATCAAGATTTTCTCGTAGCAACTAATATGAAAAATTCTAAGCTTCAAAGACTTGTTGCATATTTGCTTCTACAAAGGGTCATTAAACTAACATTTAATAAGACAATATCAAATAATAATCTTTCAGCAGACAAAAATTGTTTCCCCGAAAAAATTATTACTTTAGAACCACCAGAGGCATCAAAATTTTCCTATATCGTTGGATGGATTATATATAAGCTGATCAGAAATAATAGTATAACAAAATCACATCCCAAATACGAAATTATTTGTGCTCACCTTAAAGTTTTAAGCTCGGAACAAGTAGTTTATGAAAAAGATATTCGTTCTCAAGTAACAAATATTATACCAGGCCGGGATTTTTTAAGCTTTATGTATAAAATAGAATCTTTAATACTCTTATTATTTGAAATGCACGAAAAATTGGGACCCAACATTCTTCAATATATAAGTAATAGTTTATTAAATAATATACCAACACTAGAATCCTTCAACAATCTTCTTAATATTTCAACTTCTATACTAATTTCTGAAAATAAAGAAAAGCAAGAATTAGATAATAATGTTAGAAATTTTCTTTATGAGCGAATAATTTCTATTTATATGAGAAGCAGGCAAAAATCATGGCGGAGATTTTATAATCTTATCCCTGAAAAAGGAACAGCTAGCCTTCGGGAAAACCTTAAATTAATGAATCAAGATACTCGAAATTCGAATAAAATTGAAAACAAAAATGCACCAATAAAGAAATCCAACTTACCAATGGACCCTAAGCTTGCACTTATTCAACTTCAAATCTGGGCAAAATCAAAAGGTGCAGAAGAAGAATTTTCAAAAATATTTTTAGTCACTGAATTACAGTGGTTAATATGGGCACTGGGAGATAATACAAAAAATAAACGAAAAAAAAACTTAGTACCTTTAATTTTGGATCATTTAAAAAATGAAACACCATTTTCACAAGAAGCTTTAGCGAAAGGACAAATGTTTATTTAGTGAAAATTGAAAATATTTTTCGAAATCTAAAAAATTTAATAAAAAATATTTTTTTAATTATAAAGTTTATATAAAATTTTTAGAAAAAAAGACCTCTGTAAATCAATAGTGATTAAATTTTGATGAAACCAATTTCTTTGCATTAAGCTAACACATCTGACCTTATCTTTTGAGATCGGCTGCATAGTTTTGCTTCGTTGCAAAGCTTTTTCGAAAAAATCGTCAATTATATATGAGGACCCGCCCGTGTAACCTAATGTGCATGGCTCAGTTTTAGCGTTGATCACTATATACGTGTAACCATGAGTTGTACCCCCCGTTTATTTATCTATCCCCTAGGTATTACTTAATATTAATTATTATTACATAGTATTAATTAACATTAATTATTAGTATAACCCATAGTATACGTGTTACCCAAATCCCAAATAATTTGGGATTTGGGACGCCAAAATGCACAAATTACTAGTATTTGGGATTTGGGATTTGGGATTTCGGCAAAAAATACTAATTATAATTTGGGATTTGGGATTTGGGATTTCGGCAAAAAATACTAATTATAATTTGGGATTTGGGATTTGGGATTTCGGCATTTGGGATTTCGGCATTTGGATTTTGAATTTGGGCGGCAGGTATAACCCATAGTATATATTTAGTAAGTCATATAGTAAATATATTATCCAATAGTATTAGTGCACAGTAATGGCACAGTAGTTTAAACAAATATAAAAAGGAAGCTGATTTGACTTGGTTCCCACAGCTTTTGAGCTCAACTTTTAACTTGAAAAAGTTCTAAGTTCAAAGGAAGTTAATATTATAATTATAAAAATATAATTGTATTATTAGGAAGTGACCATTAAATAAAATATTAATAAATATTAAATAAAAATAATTAAAGAGATTTATTATCGTATTTATTTGATATAATGTTTATTAAAGTTATTTAATAAAGGAAGTACTAATGAATTAAAGATAATATCTATAATAAAAGATGGAAGTATAAAAAATATGAATTATAAAGAAGTTATCTATAAAGGAAGTTCATAATAAAAGAAGTTCTAAGATTAATAATAAAAGGATTTATTATTAAAGGAAGTTATCTAATTAATAATAAAAGGATTTATTATTATTAAAGGAAGTTATTAATAAATGAAGTTATTAATAAAAGTAAATATTAATAATGAAGTTATTAATGAAAGTAGCGAAGTTATAATGATTTGTAAGAATAATTAGTTTGTTAGTTCTAACTATACGTGTTGCCCAAATCCCAAATAATTTGGGATTTGGGACGCCAAAATGCACAAATTACTAGTATTTGGGATTTGGGATTTGGGATTTCGGCATTTGGGATTTCGGCATTTGGATTTTGAATTTGGGCGGCAGGTATAGTTCTAACTAAAAACTAACTGGTGCCTTCTAAAATAAAATATTAACCAAACTGAAAGTCTTGTACCTAACGGGAAGGACTATAAACTCCTTAAAAGAACCGTAAGTGGGAAGTATGAAAGTACACCTGCGACAACACCAAAGCAGTAATATATCTCTATTGTTATACTTTTGTAACAAATCTTTATAAATACTTTTAAACTACTTTTATTTCTCTGAAAAGCTACTCTAAAAGGTCTATCAATTTAAGGTACTTTTACTCCACTTGCTCATCGAACCTTCAGATATTACACGAAATTGCATTGTTTAAGAGTGTTAGTAAGCAGGTTTAGATCGACTGATTGCTTGCTTCGTGAAATTGTGCACAAGAGAAGTGCGTTAGTTAAACATTGANATTTGGGATTTGGGATTTGGGATTTCGGCAAAAAATACTAATTATAATTTGGGATTTGGGATTTGGGATTTCGGCAAAAAATACTAATTATAATTTGGGATTTGGGATTTGGGATTTCGGCATTTGGGATTTCGGCATTTGGATTTTGAATTTGGGCGGCAGGTATAGTTCTAACTAAAAACTAACTGGTGCCTTCTAAAATAAAATATTAACCAAACTGAAAGTCTTGTACCTAACGGGAAGGACTATAAACTCCTTAAAAGAACCGTAAGTGGGAAGTATGAAAGTACACCTGCGACAACACCAAAGCAGTAATATATCTCTATTGTTATACTTTTGTAACAAATCTTTATAAATACTTTTAAACTACTTTTATTTCTCTGAAAAGCTACTCTAAAAGGTCTATCAATTTAAGGTACTTTTACTCCACTTGCTCATCGAACCTTCAGATATTACACGAAATTGCATTGTTTAAGAGTGTTAGTAAGCAGGTTTAGATCGACTGATTGCTTGCTTCGTGAAATTGTGCACAAGAGAAGTGCGTTAGTTAAACATTGAATTGTCGTGGGATTATCCTGAGTTTATTGA
The DNA here is from genome assembly GCA_003547095.1 of Diversispora epigaea. Lineage (NCBI taxonomy): Eukaryota > Fungi > Glomeromycota > Glomeromycetes > Diversisporales > Diversisporaceae > Diversispora > Diversispora epigaea. The sequence continues at coordinate 122,957 of PQFF01000563.1, read as the reverse complement.
GACTGATTTGCGTAACTTTTCACATTGTTCTGCGCAGACCGCGACAATATATTCAAATGCTACTCGATTTCATTATTAGTATGATCTTTATTATAATTCTAGTAATTCAACAATTCTTTATTTAATTCTTCAAAAGTGGGTCGATGAATAACTCAATATCTTGTAATTAATTTTGGAATGTGAGTTTATCTTGTTTATCCAGTTGATGCTATTCTATGTATTCCGTTTCAACTTCAACTGAGACCATAGTTGACCTGTATTTTTTCACAGAGATTCAAATTGACAAGATGGATTTCAGTAATTTGATTTGAAGTTTTTGAGAGAACAAAAGTTAACTTGCACCAAAAACTGGAAATAATACTTCATAAGAATTTGGTCACAAGAGTGTGTTAATTAATATAGTTGAAAAATTTACTCGTTGATATTACAATTGTCTTAGATCCACTCATTATCAGTTAGATGTTAAAAGAGATACAAACAGATTGGAAAATTTATAGGAATTTTTATTATTATTTTAAGAACATTTTCTTCTTATCTTGTTAGTAAAACGAAGATGCATGAATCATGAAGTGATGTTACCTGTAAATAAAAACATTATATAATATTGCAATTAATAATAATAAGATTGTTTTTTAGTATAATATTGTCTGGTTCAGTTGAAGGACTTCTTAATGCAGTACTGTATTTGAAATCGTTGTAACATTGGCTATTGTGAAGTGATTATTTAATTGCCAAAGAATACACCTAAAAAGAGATTCCAAAACCTGCTTTATTATCTTTATTAGTTGCAATATTTATTATTATTTAATTAGAAAATTTAAATTATTATTATTATTGCTACTTATTAATATTATTGTACTATATATTATAATAATAAATATAAAAAAAAATTACTTATAACTAAATTTAATTTAAATTGGATTACGTACGCGTGTGTAGTGTAATAAAAATAATAGTTTAAATAATAGTGGGTCCCGTACTAGTTTATAAATATATACACTCCCCTAGCAAAAGTATTTGTGGAATGATAAAATTTGAAAATAATTGCTAAAATTAAAAAGGTAATCATGAGACAATGAGTGATCTAAAATGTACAAACTTTTTTTTATTAGATTCCCCTAAACTACGGCTATCATATAATATCTTTTGTGATAAAATTGAACATCTGTACATGGAGATATTACGCTTCAAATAAAATTGACAAAAAATAATAAATTTATTCTTAGATCTATACCTATACCGCATTCGATGGGTATTAACGATAGATATCAACTATCTTATATGAAATTGTAGCCAGGAATGATATCTACAACTTTAATTATTGACGTTTTTCTTGGTACCTAATAAAAATTTTGACTTCAATTAGACGTGAATAAAAACGACCGAAATTTAATAAAATTTTAAAAAAATAAAAAAATTCGAAAATAATTGTGACGATTGTTTATACGTGAAAAACTTGATTATTTATTAATATAACAATAAATGTGCTTTTAAGTTACCTTGAAGCCTGAAATATGGAGCATATTTTATAAAAATTTCAGCCTTATATATTAAAAATTGAGAGAATAATTCGCGATTAAACTTTAGAGTATAATTTTGAAACATCCGATATTCAACTATTAATATTAAACTCAATTCTCAGTTTAAAAATCTGAAATTTTTACAGTAGATGCTCCACATGTTAAACTTTAATTGTACTTAGTACCATTTTTATTGTTGTGTTGGTGGATAAGGATGTTTTTATATGTAATTCCGATTGGTAATTATTTTGGATTTTTTTTTTGATTTTTTAAAATGATCAACATGGATTTGAGAAATTGATAAAATTCGGAAATGATTAACAAAAGTTGTAACATATTAAAGTTGGGTTTTTAATAATAAAATATAAAAAATGCCTATAAGTAACCTTAAAGAATAAGACAAAATACATATAATATATAAATTTCATATCTATCTAATTTCAAATAAAGGAATTAATCATCATTCAAAGTAAAATTTTTAAAAAATTGATTCTAAAAAATTAATCCATTCTGATTTTTTGAACCACTTTCATAATTATATTTGGGCCTCTAAGTAAACAGATTTAGTACATTCTAAATTATATATATTCAATGTTTTATAATCTTTTATTACATATTAATTAAATAATTTGAAAAAATAAAAAATATTATAAAATTAAATTTTCTCATGGTTTTATTGTAAAATAGATATGAAATTTTCTTTAAATATTAGCAAAAGATAATATTAATTCAATAATTTATTGGATTTCCTTTATTTTCAATTACACCTTTAATTCTTTGTGGCATACTATCAATTAATTTAATTAAAAAATTGGTATCCAAATTATCCCATTCTTCTTGTAATATTTTATTTAATTCTGTCTTGTTTTTTGGTTTTTGCTCATGTTTTCTTATTTTTCTATCTAATTCAGACCATAGATTTTCAATTGGATTTAAATCAGGACTTTGTGCAGGCCTAATTAGGCTATTAATTGATTTTGATTCTTTCTATTCTTTGACTTTTTTTGCAATATGACAGGGGGCATTATCATCTTGATAAATATAATCAAAACCAATTTCATTCAAAAAAGATAAAAGATATTGATTAAGTAATTCTATATATTTTGTACCATTAATGCTACCTTCAACTACAACTAAAGGCCCTTTGTTATATTTTGTAAAAAACTCCCAAACCATAACACCATCTGAATGTTTGACAGTAAGCTGTAAACAATCTTTAATATATTTTTCATCTTTTGTATGCCACACTCATTTTTGAGAATCATTTTTGAATATTTCAAAACGTGATTCATCACTAAAAATAATTTTTTCCCATTCATCATTCCAGTTTTTTCTTTCTTTACACCAATTTAATCTTTTTTTTGAATTTGATTCTGAAATTAATGGTTTTTTCTTAGCTACTCTTCCATAGTATCCGACTCATGTAAAACACGCCTTACAGTATCAGTACTAACTGTCATTTCTAAAGAACTATTAAATTTATCAGTTAATTCTATAATTGAATCTGCTCTGTTGTCTTTAACAATTCTTACTAATTGTCTTTTATCAGTTTCAGTTAGTACTGTAGGTCTTCCAGTTCTAGGGGCATTGGAAGTGGTACCATTTACTTTATATTTTTTAATTATATAAGCAACTGTTGATTCTGGATGTCCCAGAATTCTAGAAATATCACTATTGCTGTGGTTTCCTTTCCAAAAACCAATAATTTCACCTTTATCAAAATCAGTTAATTCTCTAAGTTTTGGCATTTTTAATTTAAAATTAATTAATAATTAGTAAATATTATAAATTATTAATACAATAATAATAATAAAATGAAATTATTTCACAATCTAGTTTATTTAATTTAATTATTTTTGTGGTATATATAATTTTATAATTTTGTCAAAGATCAACAATTTAATGCACATTAAAAAAATATAAATTTCTCAATAAATATTTAACCAAAAAATACAAAATTTAAACATATATATTTAATGACCTTCCAAATCTGTTTACTTTGTAGTTCAAATATAGTTATGAAAGTGGTTCAAAAAATTGGAATGGGTCAATTTTTTAGCATAAATTTCTTAAAAATTTTACTTTTATTTGAATGTCGATTATTCTTTCATTTAGAGTTAGATAGATATGAAATTTATATATTATGTGTATTTGTCTTATTCTTTAAGGTTACTTATAAGCATTTTTTATATTTTATTATTAAAAACCTAACTTTAATATGTTACAACTTTTGTTAATCATTTCTGAATTTTATCAATTTCTCAAATACTTCAAATTCATGTCGATCATTTTAAAAAATCAAAAAAAAATCTGAAAATAATTACCAATCGAAATCACATATAAAAACATCCTTATTCACTAACACAACAATAAAAATGGTACTAAGTACAGTTAAAATTTAACATGTGGAGCATCTACTGTAAAAATTTCGGATTTTTAAACTGAGAATTGAGTTTAATATTAATAGTTGAATATCGGATGTTTCAAAATTATACTCTAAAGTTTAATCATGAATTATTCTCTCAATTTTCAATATATAAGGCTGAAATTTTTATAAAAGATGCTTCATATTTCAGGTGTCAAGGTAACTTAAAAGCACATTTATTGTTACATTAATAAATAATCAAGTTTTTCACATATAAACAATCGTCACAACTATTTTCGAATTTTTTTTATTTTTTTAAAATTTTATTAAATTTTGGTCGTTTTTATTCACGTCACGTCTAATTGAAGTCAAAATTTTTATTAGGTACGTCAATAATTAAAGTTTTAGATATCATTTCTGGCTACAATTTCATATAAGATAGTTGGTATCTATCTTTAATACCCATCAAATGCGGTAATCTAAGAATAAATTTATTATTTTTTGTCAATTTTATTTGAAGCGTAATATCTCCATGTACAGATGTTCAATTTTATCACAAAAGATATTATATGATAGCCTTAGTTTAGGGGAGTCTAATAAAAAAAAGTTTGTACGTTTTAGATCACTCATTGTCTCACAATTACCTTTTTAATTTTAGCAATTATTTTCAAATTTTATCATTTCACAAATACTTTTGCTAGGGGAGTGTATCTTACCACCGTCATTATATTATAACATTATAACTATTATTATTATTGATTATCCAACAAAGTTTTAAAATTCTTTTCTAATGCATCAAATCTTGTCTTGAATTCATTTTCCATAGCATTTAATCTTTTTTGTAAAGATTTCTTGTTGGATTTGGAAGAAGTCAATTTTAATCCAAAAATTTCTTCATCAAAAAATATAATATTTTGTACATGTTTATCTTTTTTCGAATCATCATCATTTTGTATATCATTTTGTATTTGTTTATCTTTTTTCGAATGAGAAGAATTATCTAATAAAAATTTAAATAAAATTTAATTTACGTATAATTTATGATTAAAATTTTTTTTAGAGAATTCTTACTACCTTGGTCAGAATCACCAGAATCACAATCGTCATCAAAATCGTCATCACAATCATCGCTATAATCAGAATCTGTTGATTCAGCTAAATTCTTACACAATTTTTGGTTCTCATCCTTTTCCGTAAGCCAGGTATCAACCACATCAGGATCAGGTATATAATAAATGTATCGAGGATTATCTCTTTTATTATCAAAAGGTTTTTCTAAAGCTTCATATTCAGCAATAAGATCAACACGATATCTATAAGCTTCTGTATGATCTGCTTTATAAGCTTTATCAAATGCACCGCTGTAAAATTAAGAGGAATCAAGAGAATTAAAATTATAATCTAAAAATTTTTTAAAACTTTTATAACTTTAAGAGAATTTTTATAATGCATACAATTTATAATAATAATTAAAATAAAATATACTTACTTCATAAATGCAATCAACATATTTTGAAAAATTAACAATAATATTATACTTCCCATTATACTCATTGCAATTACAGCAAAACTATCCCATTGGCTTAATTGATCCCATCGTCCATTGGTCCAATAGAACACAGCTACTATCGATGAGAGGAAATCCGAATAATAATTATCAAGTCGGGAAGATTTATCAACATTCTGATAAATTGTTATATTTGAGTATATGCCTGGATTTGAAGTGTCATTAATTTTATAAGTAGAAACCACTAAATTATCGTCATCTACACGATCAAGAAGAATGAACCTGAAGAAGATCATAATAATAGTAAAGTGTAATTATAAAATAATGAAAAAAATAAAAAAAAATTTCATTATAATTATTACAATTATTATAATTACATAGCGTGACCAAATGCAAGTATCACGATCAACATGAAAGCAAGGAATGGCCGAATAGTCTTTAAAATACTTTTAATTATATAAATAAAACGTCCCGGAGTTTTAAAATATCTCAATAGTAATAACTATAAATAAATAAAATAATATTAATAGAATAGAAAATAAATGAAAATAATAATATAATACTAAAAAATTTACTTATCCAGAAAGAGAAAGAAAGACAAAAAAAAATACCTACCAATTCAAACCACATAACTAAAGCTGTAAATGCCAAAACAGGGTTAAATAATTGCAAAATGAGTTCTTGATGATTATAAAAGACACATATTAACGGCAATACCACTGAAGCACAATCAAAAATATTATAAATATTTATATATCGATACAATCCTTCTCTTTTTAATTGCACAATCTCTGTAACAATTAAATACCATCCAGTATATCCATATACACAGAAGAAAAAGGTAAGTAATGTAGGTGAATCCGGTTTTAATGACTTGATTATTCTTGATTCTCCCTTTGAATATGAAATAACTATCACGGTATATGAAATAGCATAAAGTATATACGTAAAGATATGACGAATAAAATATGGACGGGCAGCTGCCCATTTAAATTCCAAGACTGCCATAATTGTAGGTGTTTGATAGATTTCAGAACCTTTTTCTTCATGAATAACACGAAGGAAAGGACTCATATGTTTAGTATCATTAATAACATTTATACGTGGCCAAAAAATTATTCTAAATAGAAACCAAAAATATTTTGAATAATTTTCACTATGATCTTCAAGACCTTTAGGGTTGGGATATATTGTAAAATCAGGTAAAGGGACTATATAAACTTTACGATCATTACGTGAAGGTTCAATCCTATCATACCATTTTTTTTTTAAAAAAAAAAAATAATAATTGAGAATTAGTAAAAGACAAAAGTGACCTAATTCGTCTTTCTGATCTTTTACAATTACCTTATAAATAGTTTCTTCAATAAAATCCATAGATTATTAAACTTTGGTGGTGGTAATGCAAGACACGGTTTTACTGCCAAAGAATGTATCACAGTTGCGCTATTTCCTTTCTTTTGATCATAAGGATTAATATGTAATGGCGGAGTGTAAGCTTCAGTAATTCCAAAACATGGTTTTTTGAATAATCTTGAACAAATTCACCTTATGAAAAATTAAAAGAAAAATTAATTAATATAATTTGATAGTTAATATAATTTGATAATATGAAAATTTAATAGTAATTAATTAATGTGATAAAAAAGAAATTAACTTACTTAATCCATGATCATATAGTAAAGGTATTGCTTTACTTACAGTGAACATCCAACTATCATTATTATATTCTTTGGCATTATCCGCGTAATAATCTATTAAATATTTTAAAATTGCTGTAGAATCAATCCTTCGTTGAGTATATAAAATGGCATTCTGTAAATCTGACTTTGATTTTAATTTTAACTCTGGCAAAGTTTCAAGGGTTTGAATTACTAAGTCTTCACTAATTTTTTCATTTGATCGTTGCATATTACGTTTATATAACCTTGGGATATGAATATTACTATTTTTTCCATTAATTTTCGTATTTAAAATCTGTTTGATTAAACTCTCTTGATGACCTTTAATAAGATATTTCATAATTGGATATCGAATATCTGTTAATCGAAATATTCCATATTTTGTAATGTATTTTCGTACTAATCTTTGTGTACATTCAATTAAATATTCAAATCGTTGAGTATTCTTATGACCTGCTACGATATGTTTCTTCTCTCCTAATACATAAAGTGTTCTACATGCCCCTTCAAGAACATTTGTATCATTTGGCCAATGTATTATCACCATTGATTTTGGTTTATCAGATTTGGTTGAAGGTATTAAAAGATTTAACACAAATTCTCGTTTTCGGACTCTTAATTGAAGAGCTTTTAATACTTCTAATCCGGTAGCTCCCACATTATTCGATGCCCAAATATATTCTAGTACTTGATCATTTTTTATATTACAATATTTCCATACTTGTACAGTGTTAGGAGAAATAATGAGTTGAGTTTTTTTAGTAGAATCCAACCAAAATGATAATCGGGAATATTTTTTTGAATTCCATGGTTCAACATTTCGTATAATTCGATTTTCTGTTAATTCCGATGCATCACGTCTTCCCCCATCTATATCGTAAATTGCATGAGAAACGTCATCCTTCTTAATCTCAACTTCTTTCATTTTCTTCGATGGAGGATTTAAAATCGAAGCCACATCTTGATTCTCTAATACTGAAATAATATTTTTATTATCATTAACCACTAATATCTTTCCATGAGAATTTATTAATCGACGTGTGGCATCCATTTTTAGAGAAGCGTCGGAATAATTAATTTGACGTATGGAATCTTTAAATGTGGTAAATAAATCCCATACTACAAATATTTGTTGTATGGAAATTTCATCTAATGAATTTTCTTGTTTTTCTTCAAGAGCTATTAAAAGTTTTTTATCATTATCAATAAAATACATAGCCAAAATTTTATCAATTCCTCCTAATTGTTTGGTGGTAATTTCTAAACCATTTTCCATTAAGTATAATGTAATGCTAATAGTTCCCCGACAAAATGCTAAAATATCTTCATTCTGGGAGATGGCAAAGATCGGAGAACCACGAATTATGTTGGGAGCTGCTGAAGGTTCATGACGTTTAAATAACATCTCTAAATCGCCAGTAATTAAATTATACATTTCGATAATTTGCTGTTGATTTTTAAATGAATGTACAATAAAATGATTTTTAATAATACTTGTGTGTAAAAGTTCTAATGCATTTTGCCCATGATCTAAACACGAAAGACTTTGCCCATGATATAAAGGGGAACGGCGTGAATGATGTGAAAGACGTGAAATGCGTGAAAGGCTATTTGAAAGTTGTTGAGGTAATTCGAATCGTTCAATCTTGGCGATTGATATAATTTCATCATTATTTAAAGTTTGTTTATAAATTCCTGATACATTAACAATTATGATTACAGTTTTGTTTATTAATGATTGAGATTCCGATATTTTAACATCACTATCAAGAAATCTTATAACACCACCAATTGATTCTAAACAAGTATGTATTTCACTTTTCTTTGTAGTAGAAATAACCCACGTTCGAGATTGATTTTTAATTTTATCACCTAATTCTATCGAGTTATTTTTGTCACCGTCATGATTAGGACTTTCGTTTTGATGGTAAAATAATTTTTTCATTTTTTTTGCATAAAAATTAGATAAAGCAACGAGACGTTTATTTTCGTCACCATCATGATTAAGAGCTTCGTAAAGAATTTCTTTTACAAAACAAGAAGACGTTCACTTTTATTGCTTATACGATTAGATATTGCTAAAGAATAACAACGTTGTTCATCGTAAACTATATCATCATACGGAAATGTAGAAATAGGTTTACTAAAATCCTCAATATCATATATCGTGAATTTGCTCCCCTCTATTATTTAAACAGAAATTATTAAGATTTATTTAAAGATTTATTAATGATAAAAAAATAATAATCGACATAATAATTTAATTATAATTAATTTTACCTGGATCAAAAGTAACAATTTGTTGACCGTCGGGGCTTATCGCTATGTAACAACATTTGTTTGACATGTTTAGTGAACATGACATGAAAAGTAAAATTTTATCTTATTTTTATATATAAAGATCTATAAGCAAATACCTTCCGAATTTAGTTACACGTATTTCATTATTTTATAAACACTCCGTTAAAAGGCATTTTTGAATTTTCGTAACAAGGAGCGATTTCTATTAAGATGGTTCGAGTCTCCTTCACAATGGTCATTTTTCGCCAAGTCATTGATTTATTTCCAATTTGATATTACTGAAAACAATGGATATGTATGTATATGTGACATAAAATTCAAAATTAAAATCATGCATGCGGAATACACACGTATTTATGCACACATTGATTTTAAATAAACATCAGATGTATGTATATGCGATGTACTAGGAAATGGAAGTCCGTATTGTGATTAATACGTGACAATGGCACATGATTTTATTTTAGTTTAAAAATATTAACATTTTTCTTTCCTTTTTAATAACAAGCAGTGTAATATATATGAATAGGAAATATACGGTTCAGTTTAATGTTGAAAAGTCTTAAATAGTGAACCAAGAAATCGATTTATGCATACTTTACGAAGTGATTTCCGGATTTGATCATCAATTTTTATCCAATAATAAAAACGTGATCATACAAATAACCAATCGAAATTACTTCACGCGATTATTGGATCACGTTTTTGTCCCACTTATATTGGCGCATGTGGAGCAAAGATTTCGTTTTTGATAGATCTATGGTTATTTTTTTGATATACATTATTTTCATGTGACAAAGTAGTTATTTTTTTGATGCATCTATAAATAAACAATTATAGGCATATCAAAAAAATAACCACTTTTTTACATGCATCTTGATATATCAAAAAAATAACCCCTGATCTATCAAAAATGAAACTTTTGCGCATGTGGAACTTGGCAAGCATGTCATATGCAATAGATATTCATTGTAACACCATGATTTGTCCGCGCGTCACGTCAAATTGATAAGTTTAATTTTAATTTCATATTTTATTTGTAGTTAATAAAATATAGGTGATACAATAAATTAAGTTTTAATCATCGATATTGTTAATTTATTTATCGCCAATTCAATTAATTAATACTAATTTGCAATGAAAATATCAAAAAGATAAGATATCTCTCAGTAATTGAAAAAATCCCACAGTCTGTGAAATATCACATAAAAAATATATATCTTACCACCATCATTATATTGTAACATTATAACTATTATTATGATTGATTATTCGATAAAGTTTTAAAATTCTTTTCTAATGAATTAAATCTTGTCTTGAATTCATTTTCCATATCATTTAATTTTTTTTGTAATGATTGTAATGATTTTTTGTTGGATTTAGAAGAAGTCACAAAAATTTCTTCATCAATAAATATAACATCCTCATTTTGTATATCATCATTTTGTATATCGCTATTTTGTACATGCAAATTATCATCATTTTGACCTTTTTTCGAATAGGAAGAAATATCATAAATTAGTAAAATGAAGACGCATCAGGAAACGTAATATTACGAGACTACGTAGATTTAATATTATGTCACACCATCGGTAAAAAAATAAATAGGTGATTATAAAGAGGTTGTGACTATATAGAGGTTTTTTTAATAAAGTATTATTAAGTATTGGTTTCAAAGGGTGTGACTATAAAAACTCTGTGATTATAGAGAGGTTTTTTTAACATAGCATTAATAGGTACTGGTTTTGTGAAAAGGGTGACTATAAAGAGGGTTTTATATGATGTGACTATATAGGGTGTGACTATAGAGAGGTCTGACTGTAAATTACGTAATCATCCAGTCATGGCGCATGTCGATAATCGACAGGGCAAATTGCATAAACTTGTGTAACCATTACTTTTTCGATTTTAAGCTCCCTGGTATATTTTATTTTAGAGCTAACAAAAGAAGGCCTATTTAAAGTTTGAACTATGGTTAATATATAATTTTGAAAGTTAGCTAAGAATTGAAAAATTACTTCGTCGGTTACACAAGAATTAATGATTTGTTTCGACATGCGCCATGACCGATAGTAAGTTAAAAATTCATAAAATACAAATTAAAAAAGTGTATCAATAGTAAAATTATATATATATAATTTTTACTAAGTATCGTTATTTGGGATTTTTTGGGATTTTTTTGGGATTTTTTAGACCGAAAATTTTCAGTATAGTTTTTAAATCTGGTTTCTCGTTGGATTTAGAAGAAGTCACATTTGATCCAAAAGTTTCTCCATCAGTAAACATAACATCAATTCTATCTTTTTTCGAATTGGATGAATTATCTAATAAAAAATAAACAAAACTTAATTCACATTATGATTGAAAATCTTTTCAGAGAATTCTAATCACCTTGATCATAATCGCTAGAATCGCTAGAATCATCATCGTCATCAAAATCATCATCATCACCGCTATAATCAGAATCCGGCATACGTAATTTTTGTTTCTCCTCATTTTCCGTAAGCCAGGTATCAATCACATCAGGATCAGGTATATAATAAATGTATCGAGGATTATCTCTTTTATTATGAAAAAAATTTTCTAAAGTTTCATGTTCAGCAATAATATCAACACGATATCTATGCTCTGCTGTCTCAAACGCACCACTATAGAATCAAGAGAATTAAAGTTATAATCCAAAAAAATTTTAAAACTTTTAGAGAATTTTTATAATGGACGATTTATAATAATAATTAAACAAAATATACAGTACTTACTTCATAAATGCAATCAACATATTTTGAAAAATTAACACCAATATTATACTTCCCAGTATACTCATTGCAATTACAGCAAAACTATCCCATTGGTTTAATTGATCCCATCGTCCATTAGTCCAAAAGAATACAGCTATTATTGATGAGAGGAGATCTGAATAGTAATTATCAAGTCGGGAAGTTTTATCAACATCCTGATAAATTGCTATATTTGAGTATATGTCTGGATTCGAAGTGTCTTTAATTTTATAAGTAGGAACCACTAAACTGTCATCATCTGCATTNGAAAAAAATTTTCTAAAGTTTCATGTTCAGCAATAATATCAACACGATATCTATGCTCTGCTGTCTCAAACGCACCACTATAGAATCAAGAGAATTAAAGTTATAATCCAAAAAAATTTTAAAACTTTTAGAGAATTTTTATAATGGACGATTTATAATAATAATTAAACAAAATATACAGTACTTACTTCATAAATGCAATCAACATATTTTGAAAAATTAACACCAATATTATACTTCCCAGTATACTCATTGCAATTACAGCAAAACTATCCCATTGGTTTAATTGATCCCATCGTCCATTAGTCCAAAAGAATACAGCTATTATTGATGAGAGGAGATCTGAATAGTAATTATCAAGTCGGGAAGTTTTATCAACATCCTGATAAATTGCTATATTTGAGTATATGTCTGGATTCGAAGTGTCTTTAATTTTATAAGTAGGAACCACTAAACTGTCATCATCTGCATTATTAAGAAGAATGAACCTGAAGAAGATCATAATGATAACAGAATGTAATTAGTAATGTTTTAAAAAAATAAAAAAAAAATAAACAAAATTCTAATTACATAGCATGACCAAATGCAACTATCATAATTAACATGATAGCAAAGAATGGCCAAATAGTCTTTAAAATATTATTAAAGATATAAATAAATCGTCCTGGAGTTTTAAAATATCTCAATAGTAATACCTATAAATAAATAAAATATTGTTAATAGAATAGAGAATAATAAAAAAAAATAATACTTAAAAGTAAAATCTACTTGTCCAGAAAAAAGGTGAGGGAGAGAAAGACGAAAAAAAGAACCTACCAATTCAAACCACATAACTAAAGCTGTAAACGCTAAAATCGGGCTAGATGATTGCAAAATAAATTTTTGATGAAAAAAACTTATTAACGGAAATATCACTGAAACACTATCAAAAATATTATAAATATTTATATATCGGTACAATCCATCTCTTAGAAATTGCATAATCTCTGTAGCAATTAAATACCATCCAGTATATAAATATACACAGTGGAAAATAATTAATAATATATGTGAGTCTGTTCTTAGTAAATTAATAATTCTTGATTCTCCTTTTGAATATGAAATAACTATCATAGTATATGAAACAGCAAAAAATATATACGTAAAGATATGACGAATAAAATATGGACGGGCAACTGCCCATTTAAATTCTAAGACTGCCATGATTGAAGGTGTCTGGTGGATTTTGTAACCTTTCTCTTCATGAATAACACGAAGGAAAGGACTCATTTGTTTAGTATCGTTAATAATTTTTCTACGTGGAAAAAAAATTAATAGAAGAAACCAAAAATATTTTGAATAATTTTCACTATGATCTTCAAGACCTTTGTTGGGATATGCTGTAAAATCAGGCAAAGGGACTATATAAACTTTACGATCATTATGTGAAGGTTCAATCCTATCATATCATTTTTTTTTAAAAAAAAATAGAGAATTAGTATAAAAGAAAAAAGTGACCTAACTCGTCTTTATGATCTTTACAATTACCTTATAAATCGGTTTTTTATGAAATACCATAGTTTAATAATCCTTGATGGCGGTAATGCAAGACACGGTTTTACTTCCAAAGAATGTATCATAGATGTTTTATTTCCTTCCCTTTGATCGTAAGGTTTAATATGTAATGGTGAAGTGTGAGCTTTCGTAATTCCAAAACATGGCTTTTTGAATAAATCTTTAACAAATTCGCCTTTTGAAAAATTAAAAGAAAAATTTAATTTATTTATTGATAATTTGATAATTTAATAGTAATTAATTAATATAATTTGATAGTGATAAAAGAAATTAACACACCTAATCCACAATCATATAATAAAGGTATTGCTTCGCTTACAGTAAACATCCAACCATCATTATTATACTCTTTTGCATTATCCGAGTAATAATCTATTAAATATTCTAAAATTGCTGTAGAATCAACTCTTCGTTGAGTACATAAAATGGCGTGATGTAAATCTGACTTTGATTTTAATTTTAACTCTGGTGATTTATCATTATCTTTTCCTCTCACTGATTCGTCATCTTCTTCTTCTTCCTCCCATTTGTATAACCTTGGGATATAAATAATACTTTTCTTTTCATTAATTTTCGTATTTAAAATCTGTTTGATTAAACTCTCTTGATGACCTTTAATAAGATGTTTCATAATTGGATATCGAATATTTGTTAATCGAAATATTCCATATTTTTTAATATACTTTCGTACTAATTTTTGTGTACATTCAATTAAATATTCAAATTGTTGAGTATTATTATGATCTGTTACAAAATGTCTCTTCTCTTCTAATACATAAAGTGTTCGACATGCCCCTTCAAGAACATTTGCATTACTTGGCCAATGTATCGTCATTCGTTTTCCTGCAGAAGATTTGGTTGAAGGTATTTTAAGATTTAACACAAATTCTCGTTTTCGGATTTTTAATTCTTGAGCTTTTAATCCATTTTTCGATGCCCAAATATATTCTAGTACTTTATCATGTTTTTCTACCTTATTTTTTTTATTACAATATTTCCATATTTGTATAGTATTATGAGAAATAATAAGTTGAGTTCTTTTAGTAGAATCCAGCCAAACTGATAATCGGCAGGAATCCTTTTTTGAATTCCAGGGTTCAACATTTCGTATAATTTGATTTTCTGTTAATTCCGATGCATCAATTTTCCCATCTATATCATAAATTGTATGATCATTCACAATCTTAACTTCTGTCATTTCATTCGATGGAGGATTTAAAATCGAAGCCACATCTTGATTCTCTAATACTGAAATAATATTTTTATTATCTGTAACCCCTAATATCATTCCATGAGAATTTATTGATTGACGTGTGAAACCCATTTTTAGAGAAGCGTCGGAATAACTAATTTGACGTATAGAATCTTTAAATGTGGTAAATAAATCCCATACTACAAATATTTGTCTTATTTCATTTTCTTGTTTTTCTTCAAGAACTATTAAAAGTTTACTATCATTATCAATAAAATTTATGGCCACAATTTTATCAATTTTTCCTATTGTTTTGGTGGTAATTTCTAAACCATTGTCCATTAAGTATAATGTAATGCTGATGGTTCCCCGACAAAATGCTAAGATTCTTTCATTCTGAGAGATGGCAAAGATTGGAGAACCACGAATTATGTCAGGAGCTGCTGAAGATTCATGACTTTTAAATAACATCTCTAAATCTCCAGTAATTAAATTATACATTTCAATGATTTGCTGTCGATTTTTAAACGAATGTACCATAAAATGATTTTTAATAATACTCGTTTGTAAAAGTTCTACTGCCTTTTGGCTATGATCTAAAGGTGAAAGTCTTTGCTCACGTGAAAGAAGTGAAAGACTAGTTGAAAGTTGTTGAGGTAATTTGAATTTAATATTGGCAATTGGTGGACCGAAATATCGATATTGTTCTTGAAAATCTTGTTCCATTATCATTTTATCATTAATTAAAGTTTGTTTATAAATTCCTGATTCATTAACTATTATGATCACTGTTTTGTTTTTTAATGGTTGAGATCTCAATATTTTAACATCGCTATCAAGAAATCTTACAACACCACCAATTAATTCTAAAGAAGTATGTATTTCATTTTCCTTTGTAGTAGAAATAACCCACGTTCGAGATTGACTTCTAACTTCACCTAATTCTATTGAGCTATTTTCGTCACCGTTGTGATTAGGACTTTCGTTTTGATAGAAAAGCAGACTTTTATCATCATGATTAAGATTTTTGTAAATTTTGTGATGCATTTCTTTTGTATCAAAACGAGATAAAGCAATAAGACATTCATTTTCATTATTTATATAATTAGATATTGCTAAAGAATAACAATATCGTTCATCATAAAATATATAATCATATTGAAATGTAGAAATAGGGTCACTGAAATCAACAATATCATATAACTTAAATTCGCACTCCTCTATTATTTTATATAGCAATTATTAAGATTTATTTAAAGATTTATTAAAAAAAATTTATTAAAAAAAATTTTATTAATAAAATTTATTTAAAGGTTTACTATAGATAAAAAGAAATAATCGACATAATAATTTAATTTTTAATTAATAATTAATTTTACCTGGATTAAAAGTAACAATTTGTTGACCGTCCGGACTTATCGCTATGTAACAACCGAACCGTGAATCTTTCTCTGTGAAACTAATTATTGAAATATCCTCTGGTGGGTCATTTTTCTGTTTTTCAGACATGTTTCATGTCATGAACATGGTAGTAAAATTTCATAACATTTTTATATATAAAATAAATATATGCAAGCACCTTCGAATTTAGTTCTTTATTCATTTTAACACGCACTTCCTTGTTTTACAAAATGCTCTTTATTTAGATTCCTATTTTTTTTATTGTTTCCGTTATAAAAGCATTGTGACACTTTTTGTCAATGACCGATTGAGATGTTTGAATCAAATATTTAAAGATCATCAAATGCATAAAAGATCGTGTAACTCTCCGAACATTGTACATATAAATAATAAAAAGATAAAGTTTCCTAACGCCACTACTAGACTCGTGTTCTAATACTTTCTTTGAACAAGAACGGAGCGATTTTCTACTAAGATATTTTGTTCCATTCGAAAGCTCTTCACAATGATCATCGAATCACCGATGTTCGCCAAGCTATTGATTTGTTCCAAATTTGATATTATGCATATGCGAATATTAACTAGATTATCCTTCCATGCTGATGCACATGATTTTTACTTGTAAAGGAAATAAAGAATGACGAGAAAATTCAACCAATCCCCAATCAGTTGCATCGAAAATTTTTTTTTTTTTGATAAAACAAAACAATCAGAATTTAGACTGCAGACTAATATTAACATTTTTCTTTCCTTTTTAATGACAAGCAGGGTAGTATAAAAAATATATAGTGCAGTTTAATGTTGAAAAGTCTTTAATCATATTAAAAAATAATAAATACTTTGGATTTTTAAAGAAAATCGCTCCTTTTAGGAAAAAAGAAAATGATTGAATTTTTGAATTTAAATAAAAATATTTTTTATTTTCTTTATTTTNTCAAATATTTAAAGATCATCAAATGCATAAAAGATCGTGTAACTCTCCGAACATTGTACATATAAATAATAAAAAGATAAAGTTTCCTAACGCCACTACTAGACTCGTGTTCTAATACTTTCTTTGAACAAGAACGGAGCGATTTTCTACTAAGATATTTTGTTCCATTCGAAAGCTCTTCACAATGATCATCGAATCACCGATGTTCGCCAAGCTATTGATTTGTTCCAAATTTGATATTATGCATATGCGAATATTAACTAGATTATCCTTCCATGCTGATGCACATGATTTTTACTTGTAAAGGAAATAAAGAATGACGAGAAAATTCAACCAATCCCCAATCAGTTGCATCGAAAATTTTTTTTTTTTTGATAAAACAAAACAATCAGAATTTAGACTGCAGACTAATATTAACATTTTTCTTTCCTTTTTAATGACAAGCAGGGTAGTATAAAAAATATATAGTGCAGTTTAATGTTGAAAAGTCTTTAATCATATTAAAAAATAATAAATACTTTGGATTTTTAAAGAAAATCGCTCCTTTTAGGAAAAAAGAAAATGATTGAATTTTTGAATTTAAATAAAAATATTTTTTATTTTCTTTATTTTTTCACGTCACGTTGGATTTTTTTTTGGTAAAAGGGTACATAGCCATAGTATGATCAATTTATTACTTTGACGATCACCATTTTTTGTAAAAGAAATAGCTCACCAGCATAAATAAAAATAAATTTTTATTTTTGTGTGATGTGGTACTTTTTCTTTATTCAATTTTATAAATAGAGCGTTGAACTTGCAAATTTATATTTTAAAATAGGTGTAACTTCGAGATAACGAACTTCTTTCCAATTCTAAAAGAAAATCGTCGTGAAACGAACTTATTGTATCAAAGAATTGGCAGTAATAGTAAAATAGAGTTAGATTTAAAATTTTTCATTTATTATTTTTGAACTATTTTTAATTTAAAACGGAATATGCATATGCATCAACTTTTACAAAAATGATATTCTTATTTCTTTGTATGCATTACAAATTTAAAATTCTATAAATGAAAGATTTTCGGTATTGATTATTAGTCAAATGTGAAAATGAAAAACATACAAAGTGTATTAATAATTTTCTATAAAGTAAAAAAAGTTAAAATAAAATAATATTACAAAATTAGAACAATTGCAATTTCTCATTCTTACTTGAGTTCTCATCAAAAAGGAAAATTGGTTTAGAGATGGGACGATTGGTAGGAAGTTGTTAAACGTGAATATAATATAAAAATTTATTGTTTTAAGATTTTGTTTATAAGATTTATAAGATTAAAGTATTTGGGTGTATATTTGAATCTACTACCCAAGAAATATGTCTTTGTTAGAAATATTAGCAGTGTCTGTAACATAATTTTTGAACCAATCAAATCTTAAATGATCATAAAAACATAATAATTATATAATAACTAGCCATTTATTTTTTTTTGGGTATCCACCACATGAATAAGATTGGAATTGACAATGTTAATTAGTGTCACATTTGTTATACATTTTTTTAATTTAGTTTAAAAAATTAAATTAAGGAGAGTGTTAAGATTTTTATTTTTATTAATTTTAAGAAAGTACATGAGGATTTAATCTTGAAATTTCAGTTAACCTTTGATATTCCTGGAGGTAATGATATTGATGGCGTTTGAATTAATTGTGTATTAAATATTTGATCTGATACTTGATTTATTTGTATATTGTTTAATTCTTCTGATTGTATATTGTCAGATAGATTTAATAAATTTTCATATTCATTATCAAATGAGTAAATTACAGGATTCATTTTGGATAGATTTTTTAATCAAAAAATATAATTAAAAAATAAAAAATTATATTTTAAATAAAAAAATTTATGGCACTTGTCCTTTATTTATTTATTTTTTTTAAAAAAATTTAAATTTGAAATTATTTTTATAAAATAAATCATTTTTCCATTTTTATTATTAATATAAACTTTATTTTCAAAAATATTAATTATTTAAAAATTCAATTAATTAAATGAAAAAAGAAAAACTATTTATTATTAAAAAATTTAAAATATCTTGTTTACTCAAAAAGATAAAGAAGATTGATTTATTTATTGTTTAATAAATAAAATAAATAATAATGTTTTTAATAAAAATCAATAAAAAAATTATTTGATATTTTAAAAAAACATGAATTTTTTAAAACATAATAATAAAAATAAATTATTTTAAAAGATTTAAATTTTTTTTAAAGAATATTAATTATTTTGTGTTCTGGTTGTTCTGGTTTTTCTGGTTGTTTTTGTTGGAGGTTTAGATTGTTTTGATTGTTCTGGTTGTTCTTGTTGGGAATTTAAAACATTCATATTTGGAAGAGGATTAGAATTTAAAGCTGTTGTAAGAGTATTAGTTAATCTTCTTCTTGTAGTTCTAGGTGATACTCCTCTTGCAACACAGTTTGGTTGTCTTGGATTTAACCAAGGTGCATTTATAGTTTGGTTATTGTTTATTTGATTGTTATAGTTGTTGTTGTAAATTAAAGAAATATCTTCTAAGTCTAAAACAAACTTGAAAAGTGATATTTCCAGATTAGTTACTGGATCATTAATTGAAGGTACATTTTTGATTATTCCAACCAAGATGGCAGTTGTGGATCTTGAATTTTGATCAATTGAGCTGGTTTTATTTATGAGGTATTGATTATTGGCTTTATGTTTTACTTCTAGCCAAAAGTTTTTTGGTTCTAAATCACCTAAATACTCATCAATGTTAAAATCTAAAACAGAATAATCATTTTCATTTCTTACTGTNGTATTAAATATTTGATCTGATACTTGATTTATTTGTATATTGTTTAATTCTTCTGATTGTATATTGTCAGATAGATTTAATAAATTTTCATATTCATTATCAAATGAGTAAATTACAGGATTCATTTTGGATAGATTTTTTAATCAAAAAATATAATTAAAAAATAAAAAATTATATTTTAAATAAAAAAATTTATGGCACTTGTCCTTTATTTATTTATTTTTTTTAAAAAAATTTAAATTTGAAATTATTTTTATAAAATAAATCATTTTTCCATTTTTATTATTAATATAAACTTTATTTTCAAAAATATTAATTATTTAAAAATTCAATTAATTAAATGAAAAAAGAAAAACTATTTATTATTAAAAAATTTAAAATATCTTGTTTACTCAAAAAGATAAAGAAGATTGATTTATTTATTGTTTAATAAATAAAATAAATAATAATGTTTTTAATAAAAATCAATAAAAAAATTATTTGATATTTTAAAAAAACATGAATTTTTTAAAACATAATAATAAAAATAAATTATTTTAAAAGATTTAAATTTTTTTTAAAGAATATTAATTATTTTGTGTTCTGGTTGTTCTGGTTTTTCTGGTTGTTTTTGTTGGAGGTTTAGATTGTTTTGATTGTTCTGGTTGTTCTTGTTGGGAATTTAAAACATTCATATTTGGAAGAGGATTAGAATTTAAAGCTGTTGTAAGAGTATTAGTTAATCTTCTTCTTGTAGTTCTAGGTGATACTCCTCTTGCAACACAGTTTGGTTGTCTTGGATTTAACCAAGGTGCATTTATAGTTTGGTTATTGTTTATTTGATTGTTATAGTTGTTGTTGTAAATTAAAGAAATATCTTCTAAGTCTAAAACAAACTTGAAAAGTGATATTTCCAGATTAGTTACTGGATCATTAATTGAAGGTACATTTTTGATTATTCCAACCAAGATGGCAGTTGTGGATCTTGAATTTTGATCAATTGAGCTGGTTTTATTTATGAGGTATTGATTATTGGCTTTATGTTTTACTTCTAGCCAAAAGTTTTTTGGTTCTAAATCACCTAAATACTCATCAATGTTAAAATCTAAAACAGAATAATCATTTTCATTTCTTACTGTCTGTGTTGTAACTCCAGTTAACACTGCATTGATTCCAATTGCAGGCATTGTATCAAAATTCATTTCATGAAGTACTTTAATTGAAGTAGCAGTAACCTTTAAAATAATAAAAAATCATGAACTAATTATATTATTTAATTTTTTAATTGAATAAAAAAAGAATAAGAGGACAAGTGAGAAATAAGAAGAATAAAAGAAGAAAGATAAAAGGAGAAAGGTAAAAGAGAAAGTGACAAGAAAAAAAATAAGAAATAATCAAAGAGAAAAAAGACAAGACAAAAAAGAAACTTACTGAATACCAGCCTTCATGGGCAATGAATTTACCTTTCAGAAATATTACTTGCTCATTCTCAAAGTCTTCTATATTGTTTTCAACTTCTTGGTTTAGTGGAATAAAAACTTTTATTCATAAATAAATAATTTCAGCAGGATCCATATCATTTAATCTTGAGATTGCAGTTATTTCTTTTAAAATAAATTCATTTGTATTTCATTCACTACAGCTATGTAAATAGCAAATAGTCTGTAATTTTGCTGGCATTCTAGAATAATAATAAAATAATAATAATAAATTGTAATAATAAATAAAAATAGAAAAGTAAATGATATTAATTTATTAATTATTTAAAAAAATAAAAAAATATATATATTTTTTAATTAAAATAATGGACTTGATTTCTATACTATAATTATGTAGGTTGAAAAAAAAATAATAAAATATTTATTAAAAAAGATATTGCAATATTTTATTTATTCTTTTTTTTGAAAAAGGATTGAAGATCAATATATATATAAATAATTTAACTTGTAAACATGAGAAATAATATATATTTAATTAAATATATTAAAATAGTTATTATGAAAAAAAATTATTTTTTATTTATTTTTAAGTGGTAAAAAGATATTAATTGTGATGATAATCATTTATAGTAATAATAATTTTAATAAAATAATCACTTATATTAATTTTTATAAATGATAAAAAAAATGATTTTTTTTATTTATTTTTATTTATTATAATGATTACTGAAAATGATTTTCAATAATTTAATAAAAAATCGCTTGTATTTATTTATTTTTAAGCGATAAAAAAAAATTTAAAAATTTATTTTTATTTTTATAGCGATTATCGAAAATCATTTGTGATAATCGCTAAAAATAAAAATTAAGTGATAAAAATAGTAATAAAAAATTAATTATTTTACTATTTTCAATAAGGGATAGTAAAAAAATAATTTTTTTTTTACTATTTTTATTTTTTTACTATTGCTTATAAAAAATAGTAAAATATTTAATTAATTTTTTTATTTTTATAAAAAATTGCTTATATTTATTTTTATAAAAAATCGCTTATATTTATTTTTAAGTGATAAAAATAGTAAAAAAAATTAATTATTTATTATTTTCAATATGTGATAGTAAAAAAATAATTTTTTTTTACTATTTTTAAATTTTTTATAAAAATAAATTTATTAATAGTAAAAAAATTATTTTTTTACAATCACTTATTGAAAATAGTAAATTTATTTTTTTATTTTTATAAAAAATCGATATATTAATTTTTAAGTGATAAAAATAGTAAAAAATTAATTATTTACTATTTTCAATACGTGATAGTAAAAAAATAATTTTTTTTTACTATTTTTAAAAATTTCAGAAATTATATAAACACCCGCTATTCTTTGGGTGGGTGGTGGGTGGAGGTTATTCTTCTTATCATGTATCATGTACCATGTACCATGTACCATGTATCATGTATATAAATTCTTGACCTTTTTTTTTCCATTTCGGATCATGAAAATCTTTCCAAAAAAGAGTATTGTTGGCAAGTGATTGAACTTAAGAACTTACCAATACTCACCAATTAGGTGAAAGTATTTTGTGCCGTGACTTCACCGAAAAAGGAATAATAATAGGATAAAATCTATATTATGATAATAATATTGTACATCAGAAATGGGAGAAAGAAAAAAATTGTAATATTAAATTTTTGTACATATTAAGTTCGAGTTTTTATTTCTTCCTTTAAAAAATAAATAGTTAAAACCATGAGAATAATCAAACTTTAAATAGAAAACAACAAATAATAAAATAAAATTTGATATCTGAATCCATTGATTTCGATTCTTCCAAATCTTATAATGTTTCAGTAAAAATAGTTAGTTTATCTAACTTTTTATTGCATTAATTAACACNTTGTTTTTGTTGGAGGTTTGGATTGTTCTGATTGTTCTGGTTGTTCTTGTTGGGAATTTAAAACATTCATATTTGGAAGAGGATTAGAATTTAAAGCTGTTGTAAGAGTATTAGTTAATCTTCTTCTTGTAGTTCTAGGTGATACTCCTCTTGCAACACAGTTTGGTTGTCTTGGATTTAACCAAGGTGCATTTATAGTTTGGTTATTGTTTATTTGATTGTTATAGTTGTTGTTGTAAATTAAAGAAATATCTTCTAAGTCTAAAACAAACTTGAAAAGTGATATTTCCAGATTAGTTACTGGATCATTAATTGAAGGTACATTTTTGATTATTCCAACCAAGATGGCAGTTGTGGATCTTGAATTTTGATCAATTGAGCTGGTTTTATTTATGAGGTATTGATTATTGGCTTTATGTTTTACTTCTAGCCAAAAGTTTTTTGGTTCTAAATCACCTAAATACTCATCAATGTTAAAATCTAAAACAGAATAATCATTTTCATTTCTTACTGTCTGTGTTGTAACTCCAGTTAACACTGCATTGATTCCAATTGCAGGCATTGTATCAAAATTCATTTCATGAAGTACTTTAATTGAAGTAGCAGTAACCTTTAAAATAATAAAAAATCATGAACTAATTATATTATTTAATTTTTTAATTGAATAAAAAAAGAATAAGAGGACAAGTGAGAAATAAGAAGAATAAAAGAAGAAAGATAAAAGGAGAAAGGTAAAAGAGAAAGTGACAAGAAAAAAAATAAGAAATAATCAAAGAGAAAAAAGACAAGACAAAAAAGAAACTTACTGAATACCAGCCTTCATGGGCAATGAATTTACCTTTCAGAAATATTACTTGCTCATTCTCAAAGTCTTCTATATTGTTTTCAACTTCTTGGTTTAGTGGAATAAAAACTTTTATTCATAAATAAATAATTTCAGCAGGATCCATATCATTTAATCTTGAGATTGCAGTTATTTCTTTTAAAATAAATTCATTTGTATTTCATTCACTACAGCTATGTAAATAGCAAATAGTCTGTAATTTTGCTGGCATTCTAGAATAATAATAAAATAATAATAATAAATTGTAATAATAAATAAAAATAGAAAAGTAAATGATATTAATTTATTAATTATTTAAAAAAATAAAAAAATATATATATTTTTTAATTAAAATAATGGACNCTTTTTTTTGAAAAAGGATTGAAGATCAATATATATATAAATAATTTAACTTGTAAACATGAGAAATAATATATATTTAATTAAATATATTAAAATAGTTATTATGAAAAAAAATTATTTTTTATTTATTTTTAAGTGGTAAAAAGATATTAATTGTGATGATAATCATTTATAGTAATAATAATTTTAATAAAATAATCACTTATATTAATTTTTATAAATGATAAAAAAAATGATTTTTTTTATTTATTTTTATTTATTATAATGATTACTGAAAATGATTTTCAATAATTTAATAAAAAATCGCTTGTATTTATTTATTTTTAAGCGATAAAAAAAAATTTAAAAATTTATTTTTATTTTTATAGCGATTATCGAAAATCATTTGTGATAATCGCTAAAAATAAAAATTAAGTGATAAAAATAGTAATAAAAAATTAATTATTTTACTATTTTCAATAAGGGATAGTAAAAAAATAATTTTTTTTTTACTATTTTTATTTTTTTACTATTGCTTATAAAAAATAGTAAAATATTTAATTAATTTTTTTATTTTTATAAAAAATTGCTTATATTTATTTTTATAAAAAATCGCTTATATTTATTTTTAAGTGATAAAAATAGTAAAAAAAATTAATTATTTATTATTTTCAATATGTGATAGTAAAAAAATAATTTTTTTTTACTATTTTTAAATTTTTTATAAAAATAAATTTATTAATAGTAAAAAAATTATTTTTTTACAATCACTTATTGAAAATAGTAAATTTATTTTTTTATTTTTATAAAAAATCGATATATTAATTTTTAAGTGATAAAAATAGTAAAAAATTAATTATTTACTATTTTCAATACGTGATAGTAAAAAAATAATTTTTTTTTACTATTTTTAAAAATTTCAGAAATTATATAAACACCCGCTATTCTTTGGGTGGGTGGTGGGTGGAGGTTATTCTTCTTATCATGTATCATGTACCATGTACCATGTACCATGTATCATGTATATAAATTCTTGACCTTTTTTTTTCCATTTCGGATCATGAAAATCTTTCCAAAAAAGAGTATTGTTGGCAAGTGATTGAACTTAAGAACTTACCAATACTCACCAATTAGGTGAAAGTATTTTGTGCCGTGACTTCACCGAAAAAGGAATAATAATAGGATAAAATCTATATTATGATAATAATATTGTACATCAGAAATGGGAGAAAGAAAAAAATTGTAATATTAAATTTTTGTACATATTAAGTTCGAGTTTTTATTTCTTCCTTTAAAAAATAAATAGTTAAAACCATGAGAATAATCAAACTTTAAATAGAAAACAACAAATAATAAAATAAAATTTGATATCTGAATCCATTGATTTCGATTCTTCCAAATCTTATAATGTTTCAGTAAAAATAGTTAGTTTATCTAACTTTTTATTGCATTAATTAACACTACCAAAAAATAATTTATTTATTATGAAAACAATCTTACTATAATAAAATTATTACAAAGTTAGCTAAAAGTTAGTAAAAACAAGTGTAAAACAGAGGTATATAGAAACAAAAAAAAATCATTAAAAGTAAAAATCCAAATAAAGAAAAAATTAAAATAGAGAAGACAAAAAAAAAGACAAAGTTACATCCAAGAGGAAGAGAATTGAATTCTTTTTCTTTATTTTCGAGAGAAGAAGAAAGTGAAAAAAGATCAATTGTTGATTCTGTAAATGATTATATTTGATATTTGATGATAATTACATGAATGACCATTTCTGACGTATCATATATGAAAATCTCATCTTTGATTATAATCTTTATTTTATTTCACTACTTTTAAATAAAAACAATAATTAATCATATATTTGCATAAATTTTTAATTTTGATATTTTTTTAATTGTATAAAAAATAAGAATTTCTGTAAAAATGAATAGAATACTAAAGACATTATCAGCCATTAATAGTTAGTAAATATGGATATTGTCACAGGAGTGCAGAGTATTTCGAACAATTTTTCAAATCAGTTTCTCAGTTTGCATCACACAAACAAATAATAATACACTCTATCTGCCAGTAGGTCAAGCAATCAATTGATCTAAACTTGCCTATCTCGAAACAGATAATAAATATATAATAAATAATAATAATAATCAAATAATAATCAAATTAATCATGAAGGCACAGTGAGTAAGGTGGAGTAAAAGTAGTAACGCAGTATCAAACAATATTTAATAATATTTTGCAATATTACAACACAAAATATAAGTTTATTAAAATATAAAATATAAAGTTTTAAAAGCAAAATATCATTTAACAACAGAAATATTACAGCGTGACGTATCTTTCCTGTTCCTGAATGAAGTTTACTTTTCTATATAATATTTATTAAAGTATTTCGAATTATTCTGAATTATTTCTAATTATTAATTAATTGTTTATTTATTCACTAACTNGCATAAATTTTTAATTTTGATATTTTTTTAATTGTATAAAAAATAAGAATTTCTGTAAAAATGAATAGAATACTAAAGACATTATCAGCCATTAATAGTTAGTAAATATGGATATTGTCACAGGAGTGCAGAGTATTTCGAACAATTTTTCAAATCAGTTTCTCAGTTTGCATCACACAAACAAATAATAATACACTCTATCTGCCAGTAGGTCAAGCAATCAATTGATCTAAACTTGCCTATCTCGAAACAGATAATAAATATATAATAAATAATAATAATAATCAAATAATAATCAAATTAATCATGAAGGCACAGTGAGTAAGGTGGAGTAAAAGTAGTAACGCAGTATCAAACAATATTTAATAATATTTTGCAATATTACAACACAAAATATAAGTTTATTAAAATATAAAATATAAAGTTTTAAAAGCAAAATATCATTTAACAACAGAAATATTACAGCGTGACGTATCTTTCCTGTTCCTGAATGAAGTTTACTTTTCTATATAATATTTATTAAAGTATTTCGAATTATTCTGAATTATTTCTAATTATTAATTAATTGTTTATTTATTCACTAACTTGTTACTGACTATTGAAACTTACTCGCAACAACAGTCGTATTTATACTTTCTCTTTTATTTACATTTCATCCTTGTACCTCATACTTCATCCTTTGTGCGTCATCCTTCATCCTCGCACGATATTCTTCATCCTCGTATGGTATCCTTCATCCTCGTACAGCATTTTTTATTCTTCATCCTCGTACAAGGATGACAATCACCTAAAAGTTCATCTAGTGTCACAGAATATCATCCCCGTGACATTTCACCTAATTACCAATTTACTTCGCCACAAACATTTCCTCCTTCAAAGGGAAGCTCCTGCAACCCTACACCTATTTCCAAAAGATCTTCCATTAATTGTGTACCCATTGTTTTACAGAGCTGCAGAAATCTTTCGAACTCTAATTTTGGCAGTTTATAAATCCAATCCGGCATAACATTTCGAAAGTTTCTGACGTACGATGTTCCTATTACTTGAAATAATGATCATATTCGTGTCGCTATTTGGTAGATTCGCGCTCCGTTTTGATGGGATTGTTCACGTAATTCTCTTTTTAGTACTGTCGCGGTTATACATGTTCCCAAAATTGATTTTGGATTTTTGAGGTATTTCGACTTTTTGAAATTTATGCAAAATCCATTCTATATATGGAAGTAAAAAAAGTATCCAGTTATGTGTATCTTCAATCAAAGAATAAATCTGAGTGGTCAAAAAATTTCACGTTTTAAGTAAAATAATTTCGTCTTCTATGAAAAACTATTTCGACTTTTTTCCCCAAAATTGCAATTTCGGGACCTCAAAATAATTTTGCGTGCAAGTATAGTCGCGGTACTTCCTAATTAAGCATCTTGTAGATAATCACCAAGTTTCCTATATGCGTTCATTCTTCGACCATTTGTTCCATGTATATCTGTAGCTATTCGTAGAAGTTTGTCTAAGTCATGATTGATAACTCGATCCTGTTTTTCTAGAGCTGTAAAAATATCTACTACATACATTGTTAACATATCGTCACATTGCGTAGTAATTTCATTATTCACAGGTTAATCAATTTCTATTACAGTACTTTCTGTTACCAAATATGCACCAGTATTGTCTATGATAACCTGGGCTTCTCCTAAAATTTGCGTAAATTCTCTTCGTAATTCGTGAACTTTCCTTCGTAAACTGTCTGGAATTGAAATATTATTTATAGTAAAAAAAAGTTTTTGGCAAAATTCTTCAGGACTTTTCGTAATCTTTTGGATTCTTTTAAACAAGTCTATTGTTTACTCGTTATCTCATGTGGATGATAACCCCTTTGTTTATACGATTTCAATCGATTGCCATGTACAGGTCGACTATTGAAAACTTCTCAACTATTGGTTCTTAATATATAAGAGCCATTACCAAGAACTCTATGAATAAAAAAAGGACCGGACCATTTGTCTCAAAACTTATCGCCATGAACATTCTGTAAATCAGATCTGTACTCTAACACCATATCTCCTATCTTGTATGTTATCGTTCTAATTTTCCTATCATAGGTTATCTTTTGCCGTTTTTGTGCATCCTTAATATTCTTAGATACTTGAATTCGATTATCTTCAAATATTCTTGCAACTTCACCAGTCCTTTTGTGAATCATTTCTTTAAATTGTTTTTCATCAATTTCTTCAACTGGCCAAGTAATAATATCAAGTTCTATGGGTAGTGTAGGGGCTTATCCATATAGTAAATAAAATAGCTCATATTTCGTTGTTCTATTTTTAGTTGTTCAGTATGCGAAAAGTGCTAAAACTATCAGTGTATCCCATTCTTGCGTTGTTTCCTTTGTACATTTCTTTAAAGTTTGACAGAGTGTTTGATTATACCGTTCTGTCAGTCCATTACTTTGAGAGTGGTAAGCAGACGTAAGCCTTCGGTGGGTTCCCATTATCTCTATTAGGTTGGTTACTATTTGGCTGACAAATACTGCTCCTCTATCAGATAATATTTCTCTTGGGCAACTATACTTACATATAATTTCATCGTACAGGAACCAAGCGATAGTTTTCGCATCTGCTTTTTCAATAGCTCTGGCCTCTGGCCACTTTGTAAAATAATCTGTCTACTACTATATATCTTTTTCCCATTGTTGTTGGCTTCAAGAGTCTTACAATATCTATTCCTAATCGGTCAAAAGCTTGTCCTACTCCAATAGGTCGTAATTCTTCAATTTGTTTATATTTGCCTTGTCTTTGACATATATCACATGTTTCTATGTAATTTCGAATATCTTCACCTATCGTAAGCCAAAAGTATCATTGTCACGTTTTATCTATAGTAGCCTTTATACCAAAATATCCGGCATTTGGTACATTATGCATGTTGTATAATATTTTAATTAAATTTTCTCTTGTGATTACCCTTAGAGGATCGTCCTCTTTGTTTCGCTTATATAAAATATTGTCTTGAACTATATAATGGTTCGCTTGTTGTCGTAATTTTTACCGTTGTTCGTTAATGCCGTTTGGTGGAAAAGTATGATTTATTAAGTATTCCGTTAACTGATTATAAATGTCTACATCCATTTTCAAAAAGTTTCGAGATTTTGTATCTTTAATAAATATCTGAGTTCTATTATATTTGTTATCTTAATTAGTTATTCTTAATAGTGTATTGTTACCGGATAGAATTACCATAACAGAAATATATCAAATCATATAACTATTATATTATTTAACCCTGTATTTTATTAGAATAATCATTTAACAAATGGAAATATAAATATCAAGATAGTAATTTTATTAATAATGATTAGTAATAATTAATAACATTTATTAACATGTAAATAGGAAGATAAATAGTTTAGTTACACAAATGTAAGTAACACAAGTCACATGTTCACGTGACATAGTTATACAAATATTATATAACTATTATTAATTATCATTAATTAGTATTATTTAGTATTAATTATTATTACATAGTATTAATTAACATTAATTATTAGTATAACCTATAGTATATATTTAGTAAATCATATAGTAAATATATTATCCAATAGTATTAGTGCACAGTAATGGCACAGTAGTCTAAACAAATATAAAAAGGAAGCTTATTTGACTTGATTCCCACAGCTTTTGACTTGAAAAAGTTCTAAGTTCAAGGAAGTTGGAAGATAATATTATAATTATAAAAATATAATTGTATTATTAGGAAGTGACTATTAAATAAAATATTAATAAATATTAAATAAAAATAATTAAAGAGATTTATTATCGTATTTATTTGATATAATGTTTATTAAAATTGTTTAATAAAGGAAGTACTAATGAATTAAAGATGATATTTTTAATAAAAGATAGAAGTATCCGAAGTATGAATTATAAGGAAGTTCTTTATAAAGGAAGCCCGTAATAAAGGAAGTTCTAAGATTAATAATAAAAGGATTTATTATTAAAGGAAGTTATTAATAAATGAAGTTATTAACAAAAGTAAATATTAATAATGAAGTTATTAATGAAAGTAACGAAATTGTAATAACTTGGAAGAAATAATTAGTTTGTTAGTTCTAACCAAAAACTAACTGGTGCCTTCTAAAATAAAGTATTAACCAAACTGAAAGTCTTGTACTTAACGGGAAGGACTATAAACTTCTTAAAAGAACCGTAAGTGGAATGTAGGAAAGTACACCCGCGACAGTGTCAGCATTGGTGTTAAGCCTTTCTTGCTTATGAATAAGTTCGTAATCATACTCAAATAGTTTAAAAATCCATCTAGCAACTCTTCCTTTAGATTGTGGGCGATTCTTTAGCCATGCTAAAACGGAGTTATCCGTATATAAATCAAACTTGCATCAGGAAATTTTAAAAGGCGAAAATTTGCGGAAATTTGCGCAATTTTTCGAAAAGTTTCGAAGTGAAAATTTCCGAAAGATTTTCGCATAAAATTTGCGAAAATTTCCACTTCAAAAAATTTTCGAAAAACTTGCGAAAATTTTCGTAAATTTTCGCGAAAATTTGCGGAAATTTTTGGTCAAATAAAAAATGTTTTTTATTTTGTAACACAAAATGATCTTGTTTATTTACTAAATGAATGATCTTGTTTCGAACTCTTTCAAAAATTATTATTCTCATGAAATTTTAGGACAAAAATTTTCGGAAATTTTCAAAAATTTATTTATTTCTCAAGTAAGTATGTTGGTTTTTGACGAGGTTGGGGTCGTCCGAAACTTCTTGAGTCCCTTTGGTTATGTTAAACTGATGGATTAGGGTAGAGTTCCTATAAGAAAAGTTCTCGACGTTCCCTTTTCTTGATTAACACAACTCTTATACTACGATGCGTTGCCTTTTCCGTGGTTTTTTTCTGCGTAACAGGTAGTAGTTCAGCAGGTTATATTTATAACTTTGCTGTTCTTTACCTTTTCCGTGGTTTTTCGGAGTTTCAGGTAGTCGTTCAGCAGATTATTCATAACCTTGCTGTCTAGAAGTAGGATACTCTCGGACGCTAATATGCTTACTTAAAAACAGTGCACAGTTTATTCAATACTGTTTCTAACATCTTTTTTCTTTTCTTTTTCATTAGTATCGATTCGGAATTTTCCAAAGATTTTCGATGAATTTTATTTTTTATTTTTTTTCAAATATTCAAATTAGATTAATTCTTTAATTTTTTTCGATCACTTTTAAATTAATTGTTATTTTTCGCAATATTTCATAAAAATCTTTATTATGTAAAAAAATATAATAAACTAATATATATATACTAGTCATCAGTAAATTTCCGAATAATAATTTCGGTATAATAATTTAATAATCTACTTATTTTCGTTTACAAGTGAAGTTACAAATACTTACAATATTAATCGATAAAGGATATTTTATGGCATCCATTTTTTGAGTTATTAGATTAGTTTTTATTATTTTCATTATTTTCGCAATATTTCATAAAATCTTATGTAAAAAAAAAATNTTATGCATGTTGTATAATATTTTAATTAAATTTTCTCTTGTGATTACCCTTAGAGGATCGTCCTCTTTGTTTCGCTTATATAAAATATTGTCTTGAACTATATAATGGTTCGCTTGTTGTCGTAATTTTTACCGTTGTTCGTTAATGCCGTTTGGTGGAAAAGTATGATTTATTAAGTATTCCGTTAACTGATTATAAATGTCTACATCCATTTTCAAAAAGTTTCGAGATTTTGTATCTTTAATAAATATCTGAGTTCTATTATATTTGTTATCTTAATTAGTTATTCTTAATAGTGTATTGTTACCGGATAGAATTACCATAACAGAAATATATCAAATCATATAACTATTATATTATTTAACCCTGTATTTTATTAGAATAATCATTTAACAAATGGAAATATAAATATCAAGATAGTAATTTTATTAATAATGATTAGTAATAATTAATAACATTTATTAACATGTAAATAGGAAGATAAATAGTTTAGTTACACAAATGTAAGTAACACAAGTCACATGTTCACGTGACATAGTTATACAAATATTATATAACTATTATTAATTATCATTAATTAGTATTATTTAGTATTAATTATTATTACATAGTATTAATTAACATTAATTATTAGTATAACCTATAGTATATATTTAGTAAATCATATAGTAAATATATTATCCAATAGTATTAGTGCACAGTAATGGCACAGTAGTCTAAACAAATATAAAAAGGAAGCTTATTTGACTTGATTCCCACAGCTTTTGACTTGAAAAAGTTCTAAGTTCAAGGAAGTTGGAAGATAATATTATAATTATAAAAATATAATTGTATTATTAGGAAGTGACTATTAAATAAAATATTAATAAATATTAAATAAAAATAATTAAAGAGATTTATTATCGTATTTATTTGATATAATGTTTATTAAAATTGTTTAATAAAGGAAGTACTAATGAATTAAAGATGATATTTTTAATAAAAGATAGAAGTATCCGAAGTATGAATTATAAGGAAGTTCTTTATAAAGGAAGCCCGTAATAAAGGAAGTTCTAAGATTAATAATAAAAGGATTTATTATTAAAGGAAGTTATTAATAAATGAAGTTATTAACAAAAGTAAATATTAATAATGAAGTTATTAATGAAAGTAACGAAATTGTAATAACTTGGAAGAAATAATTAGTTTGTTAGTTCTAACCAAAAACTAACTGGTGCCTTCTAAAATAAAGTATTAACCAAACTGAAAGTCTTGTACTTAACGGGAAGGACTATAAACTTCTTAAAAGAACCGTAAGTGGAATGTAGGAAAGTACACCCGCGACAGTGTCAGCATTGGTGTTAAGCCTTTCTTGCTTATGAATAAGTTCGTAATCATACTCAAATAGTTTAAAAATCCATCTAGCAACTCTTCCTTTAGATTGTGGGCGATTCTTTAGCCATGCTAAAACGGAGTTATCCGTATATAAATCAAACTTGCATCAGGAAATTTTAAAAGGCGAAAATTTGCGGAAATTTGCGCAATTTTTCGAAAAGTTTCGAAGTGAAAATTTCCGAAAGATTTTCGCATAAAATTTGCGAAAATTTCCACTTCAAAAAATTTTCGAAAAACTTGCGAAAATTTTCGTAAATTTTCGCGAAAATTTGCGGAAATTTTTGGTCAAATAAAAAATGTTTTTTATTTTGTAACACAAAATGATCTTGTTTATTTACTAAATGAATGATCTTGTTTCGAACTCTTTCAAAAATTATTATTCTCATGAAATTTTAGGACAAAAATTTTCGGAAATTTTCAAAAATTTATTTATTTCTCAAGTAAGTATGTTGGTTTTTGACGAGGTTGGGGTCGTCCGAAACTTCTTGAGTCCCTTTGGTTATGTTAAACTGATGGATTAGGGTAGAGTTCCTATAAGAAAAGTTCTCGACGTTCCCTTTTCTTGATTAACACAACTCTTATACTACGATGCGTTGCCTTTTCCGTGGTTTTTTTCTGCGTAACAGGTAGTAGTTCAGCAGGTTATGTTCATAACTTTGCTGTTCTTTACCTTTTCCGTGGTTTTTCGGAGTTTCAGGTAGTCGTTCAGCAGGTTATTCATAACCTTGCTGTCTAGAAGTAGGATACTCTCGGACGCTAATATGCTTACTTAAAAACAGTGCACAGTTTATTCAATACTGTTTCTAACATCTTTTTTCTTTTCTTTTTCATTAGTATCGATTCGGAATTTTCCAAAGATTTTCGATGAATTTTATTTTTTATTTTTTTTCAAATATTCAAATTAGATTAATTCTTTAGTTTTTTTCGATCACTTTTAAATTAATTGTTATTTTTCGCAATATTTCATAAAAATCTTTATTATGTAAAAAAATATAATAAACTAATATATATATACTAGTCATCAGTAAATTTCCGAATAATAATTTCGGTATAATAATTTAATAATCTACTTATTTTCGTTTACAAGTGAAGTTACAAATACTTACAATATTAATCGATAAAGGATATTTTATGGCATCCATTTTTTGAGTTATTAGATTAGTTTTTATTATTTTCATTATTTTCGCAATATTTCATAAAATCTTATGTAAAAAAAAAATTATAATAAACCAATGCGTTCTTTATTATGTAAAAATATAATTAACTGATAATATATAATAAACTGA
>PQFF01000563.1:33023-81251 GCA_003547095.1 Diversispora epigaea | reverse complement strand
CGGGTTCTTCATTGCTTTGTAAACTTGCGGGTAAAATTTCATCAAAGTTTTCATATTCCTCCGGAATATTACTTGAATGTGATATTTTACCAAAAGAAATATCACCAGCATAATCCTGATCACTTTCATATTGGTAAAAAACTTGTGAGTTTTCTTCTCGAATAATTTGAAATTCATTTATGCGACTAAAATCTTCATCATCTAATGACATTTCGTTAACACTTGAGACAATATCTGAAATATCCTCACTAGATTCTTCTGTACTTAAATAAACAGTATTAATGCATCGATTAACATGCTGAGAGTATACATTCCGTGTTGAAAAATTACGAGGGCAATGTGGGCATTGAAAACTTGTAGACATTGTTTATATTAGAATATTAAAAAAGTTCAAATTGTTTCAAAAAAATCAATATTTTTTTTAAAGAGAATTGAAATTATTCGACTTTATTTTTAATTTAAAAATTGTCAATGGTACTCTTTCATGGTACTTAAATATCTTTTCCAATATTTCAAATCTGTATTTTTATTTTTATTAGTTTTCTCAGTAATTAATAAAATTTTAAATGTTTCTCTTTGTAATTTCTATATTACATTCCGTGATATAAAAAGAATATCTTACAAATACTATATCTGTAAAATAAATATGATTTTTCGAATATATATACAACATTTTTTTTAATTAAAAAAGAAATCAAAATTTTTTTTGCCTGTTATAAAAATGGGGTATTAAAGAAAATATATAAATAATTCTCTTTATTTTGTAATTTCCTATATTACATTCTGTGATATAAAAAGAATATTTTATAAAAAATACTATATCTGTAAAATAAATGTGATTTTTTCGAATATATACAACATTTTCTGTGTTAAAACAGAAATGATAAAATTTGTAATACAAGGAAAATATATAATAAAATTTGTAATACAAGAAAAATATATGATAAATTCGTTATATTAATGTAAGTTTAATAAATATTACCATCTTGTATTACATATGTAACACAAAAATATTACATATGTAACACAAAAATATTTTGTTTATTTTGTTTATTTACAATGGTATACTCTTTGCCTCCTGTCTTTTGCCTTTGCTCTATTACTATTATATGCTATATTCTTTATATTTTTTCAAATCTACATACTTTAGGATGTAGTTATATAATATTGCACGTATTTTTTATTTTATTTACAATGGTATACTCCTTGTCTCCTGTCTTTTGCCTTTGCTCTATTATTATTATATGCTATATTTTTTATATTCTCTCAAATATACATACTTAGAATGTAGTTATATAATATTGCACATATTTTTTATTTCAATTTTTTTTTTCATTTTCCGTAATATTATTATTTTTTACTTGCATTTTCCGTAACATTACATTTTTTTTTGTTTTATTTCGATAACGCTACAAATTTTATTTTATTGTCTGGTAATAAGGTATGTATGTATTAGTTGTTACTATATGCTATACTCTTTCGAATCTACATACTTTAGAATATAATCAAATAATACTGCACGTATTTTTATTAGTTTCCATAACATTACTATTTATTTCAATTTTTTTTTCATTTTCCGTAATGTTATTATTTTTTACTTGCATTTTCCGTAACATTACATTTTTTTTGTTTTATTTCGATACCGCTACAAATTTTATTTTATTGTCTGGTAATAAGGTATGTATGTATTAGTTGTTACTATATGCTATACTCTTTCGAATCTACATACTTTAGAATATAATCAAATAATACTGCACGTATTTTTATTAGTTTCCATAACATTACTATTTATTTCAATTTTTTTATTTGCATTTTCCGTAACATTACTATTTTTTTTGCTTATTTTTATGAAATATTTATTTATTATTTAAGATGAGCAATTTGAACGAATTATTTAAAAAAAAAAAACAAAACCCTTCACGCACCTCTTCATATTCACGCGCTTCTTCCTCGCGCCCTTCCTCAGCTTCAGCTTCACGCCCTTCTTCGGCTTCAGCTTTACGCCCTTCTTCGGCTTCAGCTTCACGTCCTTCTTTATTTCCACGTCCACTACTAGAATCTGAAGATTCAGACTTAACCTCGTCTTCGGTAGATCAAATGAATGATGGTATAATAATATATTGGTTTAATTATTTCAAAAAAAAATTAAAATGACTAAAAATTTTTTATGTTTCAAGCCGTTACAAGAAGAATCTTTTCGAAATTGGATAATCTAAAAACACTTCTAGAAAAAGTTAAAAAAAATCAAGAAGACATGAAAGAAGAAATAAAAACTATTAAAGAAGAAGTCGCCATACTTTCACATGATCAAGCTTGTATAGATGTTAATATAATATTAAAATTTGAACATTTCGCAAATGTTCGCAATATTAACAATTTTTATAAATAGGCTGTGATAATTAAGTCTGCTCAAGACCTGTTAGAAAAAAAAATATATCCCAATTATGACAAATTCAAAGAATCTGCCGAATTTTTTCTAAGAGAATCTGATAATGAATTTTTCTCCACTTTGGGTAGTAAATGAGAACCATATTTTGAAAAAAAAATTCGAAAACCTGTAAGTAAAATCTATAAATTGATATTTTGAAGAGTTTTGTAATTAATTTTTTTAAAAATTTATAGTTATCAAAAAGGCTCCGTTCTCTTAGAGGCACCTTGTGTGCGCGAGTAAAAACAGCAATTTTTGAAAATTTCAGCAATATGTTACCTCCAATTAGTAACGTAGCGAAAGCATCTGAAATTGTGGCGTGGAAGAAGAAACTTGCTGTTTCAAATTGTTTTCGTAAATTATTTGAAAAAATCGAAGACGACGAAAATGACACATATATGACAAAAATAATTAAAAATGTCTGGCCTAAGAAAAAAAATATTTCAAATCTTCAAATCGCTTGGGCGATTTCTATTTCAGAAATTTTTCTCAACCCAAAAAATGAAGTTATCAAAATGTCAGAAGAAATTATACAACCGGCTCTTGCAAGAAATTTAGTAAGTAAATTTCATATCACGCCAGATTTTTAAAATTTTCGAAAACTAACAAAATTTTAAAAAATAGAGAAAAATTGAAAATGAAGAAGGTTTTGAATACGAATCGGACTCATCTCCAACTCCCCAAAGACCAGTATCTCCAGAAAGACAGAAAGATCCTGAAAAACAGATAGAACCCGAAAGAAACAAAGGAAAGAAAAGAATTATTGAAGTCGAAACTCTACGAAAAAATCTTAAAAAATCCAAAAGAAAAGTAGAAAATAACGAATATGAAGGTAAAAAAAATGATGAATATGAAGATGACGAAGGTGAAGAAGGTGAAGAAGGTGAAGAAGGTGATGAAGGTGAAGATGACGATGACGAAGATGACGAAGATGAAGAAGGTGAAGATGAAGAATATCATAATGAAATAGTAAATATAGAAAGCGAGGATTAAGAAATAAAAAATATAATTTTAAATATTCGGAAATTTTTGTATTAATGTAAATAAAATAATAATAATAATAATAAAATAATAATAATATTTGAAAAATAATAAAAAATTTTGTAAATTTTGAAAACTTTACGGAAAAATTTGCGAAACTTTACGAAAATTTTTCGAAAAGTTGCGAAAAGTTTCGAAAACTTTGTGAAAAGTTGCGAAAAGTTTCGAAAACTTTGTGAAAAGTTGCGAAAATTTTCGAAAACTTTGTGAAAAGTTGCGATAATTTTCGAAAACTGTGTGAAAAGTTGCGAAAATTTTTAAAAAATTTACAAAAATTTTCGAAAATTTACAAAAATTTGCGAAAATTTTTTGCGGAAATTTCCAAAGGTGTCGGAAATTTGCGGAAATTTTCGAAGTGAAAATTTGCGTAAATTTTTGCCTATTAAAATTTTCTGATGTGGGGCCATGTAGGTAATGTTTAAATATCGTACGGCCCATATTGCGACAAGGCACTCTTTTTCTAACACAGTATAATTTTGTTTGGGAGCTGATAACAGGCGACTGGCGTAAGCGATAGGATGTTCGAGATTTTCCGTATCTTTCTGAAAGAGCACAGCTCCAATTCCCCAGTCAGATGCGTCGGTAGCTAATATAAATCATTTCGAAAAGTCAGAATAAGTCATTATGGAAACTGAAGTTAATCGTCCTTTTAATGTATCAAACGCGAGTTGGTGTTCGGTCTTCCATTCGAATATTACACTTTTCTTCGTAAGGTTGTATAATGGTTTCGCAATTGTGGCAAAGCTTTTTACAAATCTTCGATAATATGAGGCTAATCCCAAGAAGGCTTTCACGTTTGTCTTGTTTTGTGGAATTGGATAATGCTGCACCTTCTCAATCTTCGAAGAGTCTGGGGCTATTTTATCGATTGTTATAATATGTCCCAAAAATATTAATCTTGTCTTGAAAAAGTTGCACTTTTCCAAGTTTATCTTTAATCCAGTATTTCCTAGAAATGTAAACATATCCTTCAAATGTTCTAGGTGCTCTTCGTAAGTTTTTGAATATATAATAATATCGTCGATATAAGCTAATACAAACTTCCAAGTAACTTCATGGAAAACTCTATCCATCACTCGCTGAAAGGTTGCAGGAGCATTGATAAGTCCAAAAGGTATCATGAGGAACTCATAGGTACCAAATGGGGTAGTGAAAGCAGTTTTCTCCCAATCTTTAACAGATACTTCTACTTGCCAAAAACTTGAAGCGAGGTCTAAAGTTAAAAAGAAAGCGGAGTATCCCAAAGCATCTAGCATGTCTGCTATCCGTAGTACTGGGTATGCATCAGGTTTCGTAACCGCATTCAATTTTCTGTAATCTACGCAGAGCCTGAATTTTTCATTCTTCTTATTTACTACTACAATGGGTGCGGACCAAGGACTAAACGACTTTCGAATTAGTCCGTTCTTTAGCATATTTGCTATTTCCTCCTTCAAAAATTCCAAGTATCGAGACGAGGTTCTATAGGGGTTTAATTTTATTGGCTTTGCTTCGCCGGTGTCTATTGTATGGTAATAAAGGTTTATCTTTCCTAATTCTGAAAGATCCTTGGCTACTAGATTCGGGAATTCTTCAATATTTTGTGAACTTGCGACTTATATTGGTTTCCTTGAATTTTTCTACTCCGCCTCGTACCAAATTACAACAAATGTCTTGTATTTCCTTCCGTGGTATAATAGAAATAATCTTTTCATCTCACTGATGTTCTTCACAAACTTTGCATATATCCTGACTTGTTTCCAAATATATGCCACACCAGCAATAGAAATTAGGTCCTGTTGCTTTGCATCACTCTTGAGCATTTTTCTTTCTTCTGACCAGATAAAACAATAAGATAACTGGTTATATAGTTCCCATGTGACAAGCTTCGAATTCTTGCACATTCCTTCGGGAGTAAACTTATATTTCATATAGGATTCTTGATACGGAAGTTCATAAGTTAATTTTGCGAAGTTTGCTTCTTCTTCGTCAGTATCCGAATCATCACTACTTTCTACATATTCTTCTTCACTATCATCCTCTTCTTTATCATCGTTTAAGACAGTAGCTTTAGTATTTTTACAAGAGATTTGTGCCGTTCGCTTATCATCTTTTAAGATTAGTTTACATTTTTGGTAATCTATTATAGCGTGTGCTTTCCTCAACTAATCTGTTTCCAAAATTAGTACGTAACTTGCTGCATCAATGACTTCCATGTCGACAGCTACCACAATTTCTTCCAACTTTATTGGTACTTGTGTCACGATTCCTAAACTAGGACATCTTTCTTCGTGTATACCAGTTATTTTTCTTCCAGATGTTTTTTCAATCCTTCAACCTATGGATTCTATGAAGTTCTTCGAAATGATACTAATAGATGAACCGCTATCAAGTATTACTTCAACTCTCTATCCAGCTACTTGAGCTTTGCAAGTCATGGGCGTATTTCCTTCTACTGTTGTATGATTGACCATTTTTACAATTTTTGTACACTTAGGTGTCAATGCCTTTTGTGTCTCACTTCTATAATGAGGCATAGCCATTAATTATCCCAAAGTGATATTAGCTCTTGTCGCAAGTAAATCTGAGACAATAGAATATGGCAGAGCATTTTGTATCATAAATAATTGTTGGACAAGAGGTACTTTCTTTCTTTTCTTTTGTTTAGGATCTTCGGATACTTTCTTTTTCTTTTCTGTAGAACGCAATCTTTTTGCGATAGGTTGCGAAACATTTTGTTTACTTATGAAACCAATATTTTCGCCTATTACTCTATTATTATCTCCAGTCTTAAATGAGTGATTTATATTATCTGCACTCTCACCCTCCTGAGGTGCGCCTGTTAGTTTAAATGCTGTATTCTTTCTCAAACAGTGGAGATAGGTTGTTGGATTTCTTCTTCTTGAGTTATGAACATATTACTATTTATATCTCCTTGCGAAACTTGTTGTGTAGTTTGATTCGTTGCTGTATTAGTTAAAAGAGATACAGTATTGGTAGGTCGTGTGGTAGTGGAAGTAGTCAGATTTATTTGACTCCTTAGATTTCCTTGTCTCATGGAACAGCTCCAAGCCATATGTCCAGTCTGTTCACAATGGTAGCAGTTTGGCAGATTATTATAACTTCTGAAGCTCTGTCCTCTATTGCCATTATAATTGTTATAACTTTGTCCCCTGTTATTATTATTATAATTTGGTCTGTTATTAAAAGTGCTAGGTGTTCTTTCTCCTTTTTCAATAATCTTTTGTAATGTTTCGACAATAGGTGCGAAGGCTTTCTGCACTATTCGTTCTATTACATCTTTGCTTTCATTATTTTTATTTCGAGAAGGTATGAATCATTGCATGCCTATAGAAGTGATAGTGGTATATTCTGTTATAGTTTCGGGATAAGTTTGTGCATTTTCTTCAAATTATTTGACCGTTCTAATTGCTTTTTCCAATATTGGTTTCTCTTGGAACATAATAAATGGTCAGGCTTAATAGGTAATATTTTTTCGTAATCCTTTCAAAAACTGTCAAACTTTTTCGTTTTCGCTCCATCTATTATTATCATCTATTCGCTTAATTAATTTCTTAATATCATTCGAATATTGTTCTACAGTTTCGCCTAGTTTCTGTACTTTTATTTGCAATTCAAATCTCCATTGGTTTATTAACGCAGTTGTTCGAAAGGTGGTCAAGAAAGATGTCTCGAAGGAAGTTTGATTTGTATTATTCCAATGATTAATGAAATTCTGTCCTTCTTGCACTTCGTTAAACCATTGTCCTGCTGTACCCTGTAGGTATCCGCTGACTACTTGGAGTTTGTATTCATCAGTATATTGGTTTATTCTCGCTGATCGATTGAATTTTTCTAACCATTCCATGGGATTTTGATTTCCTCCGAAAAATGACAGCATTCTTGCATCATTTCTTATGCGAAATGCATTTTGGAGTTTCAATATTAAGGCGTTCGCCTCATTTTTACCAGCATTCATACTTGGTTTGGTAATTTTTCTTTGTTTTGACAGTTTGACGTATTATTCTGTAAGATTTTGTAAAAGTATTTTTGACGATTCTTCGGAGATTTTATCTGATTACACAAATTTTCGCTTGACAATCTTCGTTGTAAATCCTTTAATCTGGAAGAATTTTGTTATGCTAACGGCTACTTTGATGATCACTTTTGATAAATCGCGAAACAAATTATAAGAAGATGGTTTTATAAAAAGGTGATTATAATAATATTAAATTGTATATTTTCGAATTACTTCATGATGTTAAAAATTTCTTTGATTATCCTTTCCCAAAAATAGAAATATAATGAGTATTTTACTAAATTAATTAAAGAATATAAAATTTGTGAAACAGATGTGCCAATATTATAGGTTACTGTGTTGGATACTTTATACCACCTCACAGGAGGCACCAAATTCTATCACAGGAGTGCAGAGTATTTTGAACAATTTCTCAAATCAGTCTCTCAGTTTGCATTATACAAACAAATAATAATACGCTCTATCTGCCAGTAGATCAAGTAATTAATCGATCTAAACTTGCCTATCTCGAAACAGATAATAAATATATAATAAATAATAATAATAATCAAATAATAATCAAATTAATCATGAAAGCACAGTGAATAAGGTGGAATAAAAGTAGTAGCGCAGTATCAAACAATATTTAATAATATTTCGCAATATTACAACACAAAATATAAGTTTATTAAAATATAAAATATAAAGTTTTAAAAGCAAAGTATCATTTAACAACAGAAATATTACAGCGTGACGTATCTTTTCTGTTCCTGAATGAAGTTTACTTTTCTATATAATATTTATTAAAGTATTTCGAATTATTCTGAATTATTTCTAATTATTAATTAATTGTTTATTTATTCACTAACTTGTCACTGACTATTGAAACTTACTCGCGACAACAGTTGTATTTATACTTTCTCTTTTATTTACACTTCATCCTTGTACCTCATATTTCATCCTTTGTGCGTCATCCTTCATATATGTGTTGCCCAAATCCCAAATAATTTGGGATTTGGGACGCCAAAATGTACAAATTACTAGTATTTGGGATTTGGGATTTGGGATTTCGGCAAAAAATACTAATTGTAATTTGGGATTTGGGATTTGGGATTTTGGCATTTGGGATTTTGGCATTTGGATTTTGAATTTGGGCGGCAGGTATAATTCTTCATCCTCGCACGATATCTTTCATCCTCATACGGTATCCTTCATCCTCGCACAGCATTTTTCATCTTTCATCCTCGTACAAGGATGACAATCACCTGAAAGTTTAT
Organism: Diversispora epigaea; assembly: GCA_003547095.1. Lineage (NCBI taxonomy): Eukaryota > Fungi > Glomeromycota > Glomeromycetes > Diversisporales > Diversisporaceae > Diversispora > Diversispora epigaea. Next base: position 72,508 of record PQFF01000563.1, on the reverse strand, counting down.
CTAGTGTCACGGAATATCATCCCCGTGACATTTCACCTGATTACCAATTTACTTCGCCACAATATAACACGTATGATTATGTGTTTACTAATCAATTGAACCTTATTACTTTTACGATAATTATTTATAAATTATAAATTCTCTCTCTTCACTTAATAATAACGATCATGATTATAATTATACTACTAATTTTATTGATTATCATGCAAATGATTTAACAATTGTTCATGATGTATAATGCTAATAAGAGATCCTTTTGTAGCTTCTATGGTTAGTATAAATATTTTTTACTTTTAAATAATTTAAATTATTGAAATAATCCTTCACGAATATTAATTAAAATCACTTTAATTTATTTGTTATAGTCACTTCACTTTAATTTTAATTTTATATTAAAATATTATTTATATTAGAAAAATAAACTTATTTTATTATTATTCTTAGGCTGCTAAAGAATTAAGATCCAATAAATGATTTTTGATATTTCTGTTGTTTATTATTCAAATCCCAAAGTTTTGAAACTTATATTGTGAATCACCATTTATTGGAATTAGGATTTCTTATTACATAGCTATTTTAAAATGATGATTATTAATCTGTGAATTAAATGAATATTATTATTGTTTTTACATAATATTTTATTAAATGAATATGATGTGATATTACTTCTTTACAATAAAGCTAGCTATTATTTAGTCAAATAAATGTTGTTGGCAAGAATCTCATAAAAGTCATTAGTGAAAAGAAAGAAATTAGATAATTTGTTTTGAACATTTTATATCAAATGATATCTCTGATTTCTTCCATTGTAAAGAAATCATCTTTTGTAAATAAACTTTTAAAAATTTATTATCAATCAGTTTTGCTAATAATCTTACACTTTAAATGAATATTATCAGTAGAATTTTATAGAAAATCGTTAAGATATGTACAGTACATAGGATGTGATAACTATACTATAAATTATTACATAATAATGAAGTAACTGGATATTAAAAAAAATGATCATGCATCAATTCAAACATTATTAATTAATTTATCCACTGATGTATAAAATTTATTGGTATTTCTTTTTTTTTTTAATAATAACTAGATATTTTGAATTTGGTGACTTCGTTGCTACCATGTAATTAAAATTTATTCATAAATACATTAAATTAAAATAAAAGGTTATGTATAAATAATAAATATTTGAATCACAGATTTTATTTAATTCAAATGACTTTATATTTAATAATTCAAAAAGGAATTAAAAAAAAAAGAAGGAAATGATGTTTATTAAATGAAAAATAAATCAAAAAAAATTTGAGTTTCGTTTAAATTTTATTTCTCCAGGATAACTGCATCAGTAAATTTTTTTAAACGTAAGCCTTCGAAGTCCTTCACTCCGATAACCTTCGAATACCTCCAACATAAACGTAATATTTACGAAGGTTATTGATACCGAAAACCTTCATTTTTATTAATAAAATGTAATACTCCGGAGGTTATTGATATCGATAACCTTCAATAACCTTCACTTTATCATAATAAACGTAATATTTGCGAAGGTTATTGGTCCGATAACCTTCAATAACCTTTGAAAACGAAATTATTACAATAACCTTCGACATAAAAAATTTCCTGATGTGGTAAAAATTGTTACAATATAATGATAGACATAATTATTTATATTATTTATATTTATTTATTCATGTGTATGTGACAAATTATATAAATTCCAAAATTATATTGTTTATAGAATAGATATATGTTGTTAACTCTAGTAGTTTTTTATTTATTATATATATTATTATTTTATATTTACTATTTATACTTATTATTACCTTATTATTTATTATTAATTATTATTATTATATTATTTCTATTTTTATAAATCTTAATGTAAATCACTTAAAAATTAGTATAACAAAATATGTATTATGACTGTAGATCAATAGTGTATAGTACAGTGTAATTAAAAGTGTAATAGATTAAAGCTCCTAATGTAACAGTTCGGTTCAGTTCTAACATTGAACTGGAACTGAATCAAAATTTAAAAACTGGTTTCGGTTTGGAACTGAAATTTAAAAATATTGAACTGAACCGAACTGGAACCAAACTGAACTGAACCGGTTTGCACCAGTTCAAAATGGTTCAAAAAATTTTTTCTGTCAGAGTTTTGTTTAACTATTATAGTAAATTATAATATAAAACTGTTACAAAAGTAATTCTTATAAGTTTAAAAAAATAATTATATATAGAAATTGTAAAAATTTAAATATAATTTTATTTATATAATAATATTTTTCAAAATATTATAAAAATTTACATATTTTCATGTATATTTCTTTCTAATTTTAACCACCCTTTTAAACACATACACATTCTTATAGTATCAAGTTTTAAACTACCTCTTCTTTGTGTAATTAAATCAGTACCACCTGAAAATATTCTTTCAACTGGAACACTTGTTCCTGTTTAAAATAAAATAAATTTAAAAAAATAACTTATAATAAATTAATTTAATAAATATTAAAAAATATACCAGGAATTGATAAAAAATCACAAGCCATTTTTGCAAGATTAGGATATTCAGTCTCATGAAGCTATATGAATTAAAAATTAAAAATAATATAATAAAATAAAATTTCAATATTAATATTCAATTCTGATTTATAAATCATTACCTTCCAATACATTAGAATATCCATATCATGATTTAATGGAAGTTCTTTTAAATATGAACTTAATTTATCAGTATATACAATTTTTCTTTTTTTAAAAATATGAGCAGATAAAGCATTAAGTTTAAATGAGGATTCATCTGTTTCTATGTTGCCAGTGGGTTTATATTTATTATTCCATAAATCAGTTATTTTTTGTTTATAATTTTTAATATATCTGTTATCAATATTATTTTCTTTATAATATGTTAATTTTAATCTAGGATCCAAAACTGTATAAATATAAATTAATTAATTAAAATTTTAATAAAAATTATAAAATTGTAAAAAAAAAAAAATTATACTTGTTGCAATTATATAAACAAGTCCATCTGAATTTGAATAATAATCTTCTAATTTTTGTAAAGCAAAATTGGTAGCCTCATTAATATTAGAAGAAAGATTATTTTTTTTTTGAAATTCTGTAATAGTTTCAAATAAATAATCATAGACAGGAATGGTTTGGTTAAGAGTTGGAAGCTTTGCTGTACTCATTTCTAAAGTCGCAATTTTGAAACACTATTATAAAAAAATAAAATAATATTATAATTTAAAATATAATTCAAAATTATTATATTAAATAAATTATACCTCTAATAATTTTTTTATTTCTTCTAACTGACTCCATTCATTTTCTTGTAACAAATATAATGATAGATTCCGATCAGCAGATGCTGTATTATGAAGAGGCTAATAAAAAATAAACTAATATTTATATAAAAATATAAATAATTATAAAAATTTGATAAAATATTTTTACCTCTTGAAGAATTAATGCTCTTTCAATCATGTCATATGTCGAGTTCCACCTTGTTTTCACATCAGGAATTAATTGAAGATCTTTAATATTTAATACTTTACATTGTTGACTAAGTTTATCACGCCGCTGTGGAGAAGCTCGTATTTTAACTACCAATTTTCTTAATTTTTCTATAATACCCAAAGAATTTTCATTAATAGAATCTAATAATATATCTTCTTCATTTTCTGGACCCATTCCTTTTAGAGATTTTAAAGTATCTTGTGCTGCAAGATTAATTATATGTGCCAAGCACCGAACATGATGATTTTCAGATTTAAAGTCAATGCCTTCATCTGAACAAAAAATATCTAAATAATTAAACATAGTATCCATATTATTAGCATTATCAGTAGTAACAGCTAATATCTAAAAGTAATAAATTAAATAATAATAAATTAAAAATAAATAAATAAATAAAATGATAAATAAATAAAATAAGTTAACCTTTGTTGCAATATTGTATTCCTTAATTGTATTAAAAAAAACATTAGCAATATTTTCTCCAGAATGTGGACCATCTAATTTTTTAAAATCGAGAATTACACTTTTTAATTCCCAATCTTTAGAAATCCAATGTGCACTAATACCAAGAAATGATATTTGATTTTTGGAAGTCCATCCATCAAGGGTAAAAGAAATATGTCCAGAAGTTTCTTGCAATTCATTTTTGATTTTTTTTTGTTCATTTTCAAAAGATTTAAAAATACTATTTCGTATAGTATCACCAGTAGGTAATTTGGCTTCAAAATTTAATCTTTTTATCATATTTTTGAAAAAATCACCTTCAACCACAGTAAAAGGTTGGTCATCTAAAACAATCCATTGAACAAGATCATTTTGCCAAGTTTCTTGTGAAAAAATCTATTATTAATTTAAATTTAAATATTAATTTAAATATTTAAAAAAATTTTAAAAAAATAATATAATATTCTACATACCAAGGTTTTATCTGATATAACATATTTATCTATTGCTCCAGAAGTTACAACTTTTCGTAAGTTTTTGTGATTACGATTAAGATGACTTCTCAAAGTTGAAGTAGATTTATCTTTAGGAACTCTGTAACTTTTACTAAAATTAACAAAGAATATTAATATTATTAATTCTTTTTTATATTTAAAGTTATTTTTTTATACTTACCCACAATGATTGCATTTATATTTATTTTCATTAGTATTTAATGTAAAATGGTCATAAACATATGATTTAAATTTTCTCTTAGAATTGATAGGATCTGAAGATTCAGTCATATTTTGACTTGTATTTTCATCTATATTTTCATCTGCATTCTCATTAGTATTTTCTTGATCATTTTCATTAGCTAAATCATCTTCTAGTTCATTTTCATTATCTAAATCCTCCTCTAGTTCAATCTCATATTCTTTGTATTCTTCAAATTCCATTAAGATATGAAAGAGAGAAAAGATAAAAATAAAATATAGTTTTCCTTATTATTCCTTATTACAATTTGTCAAATGATCAAAAAAAATATTTTAATAATAATATTTAATACATTTCTAAAATATAAATGTCTATAATAATAATAATAATAATACTCACAATAATATATATAGATTTTCAATAATCAGATTTTAAATCTATTAATATTAATTTATTTTTTTATAATAAAATAGCAACAGTTGACAGTAACAACAAAAAATAGCAACAAAAAAATAGTGCCAAAAAAATAGCAACGAAAAATGGCGAAATAAGATAAACAGATCAAAAAAATTGATTATCTTTTTTTTTCTTTTGTATTACGTTAACTAATTGATTTTCATTTTAGGATACTATGGCGACAATGGTGATAAATGCTGCAAAAAAAATAAAAAAAAATAATTGAACCGAAAATGTTTCGGTTCAATTTCAGTTCTTCCGTTCAGTTCAAATAAAGAAACCAAAACTGAACTGAACTGAACTGAATGGGTGATCGTCCGGTTTGGATTTTAATGAACCAAACCGGAACCGGAACCGGCCGTTCGGATTCGGTTCAAACCGAACGGTTAGGAGCTTTAAATATGACTCAATTGAACAAATACAAATTATGAAAATTCAGATAAACTTTCAAAGAAAAAACTAATTTATCAGAATTGAGAATTGGTAACAAAATTGTGTATTTAAATAAATACAGAATATGTAGTAGAACAATGGACATAATTGCTGATATAAATGTGTTTTTTTTTGCATTTAAATAAAGATTTACAGACATTGCGATAAAAAAAACACAGTTCATTTTTTTACATCAATGGTGATGCTCCAAAACAATTTCCAATAATTAATGCATATGCTCTCACTGTTCGTAAAACAAAGAATAATTTTGTCTGATATATCCTTAAATTTCGATTCTCAGATGTGGAAAAAAAGGTTAAGGCTATGTAGCATTAAGTAGATGTAACAATTAGAACAACATCAAGAGAAGCATTCATGGTAGATTGAATGATTAAAGAATATAATAAAAGATTCTGATTAAATTTTTATTAAAAAATCGGATAAACTTGATATATAAAATTTTACTACCTAAGACCCATGATTTCTTAAACTATTTTTTAAAAAAAATATTAGAAATTAACCATGAAAATATCTGAAAAAAATCATGATGACTAATTAGATTATTTAATTAAACTATTCAATTAATGATAATATTTTATAATAAATTAAATAAATACTATAATTATTATAAAATCAAAGATGAATCTATCATATATAAAAACAAAAAACTTTTACATCATTTATTCACTGATAAATAATTGTTTTTTGTTATTATCGTAATATGCGGCCAGAACACCCGAGTATGTTATCCCTACCTTCCAAAACTTGAATTGTACCCGGGGATATTTTATACGGGGAGGGTATTTTGGGTTTTTGTATGATCTTCATTTGAAGGGTAATAATAATTTTTTTTTTAATTTATAAGTGGCGGTCAGTCAAAATATTGCATCACCAGAGCAAAAATTTTAATATCTTGTGATTTTGAAGGTACAATGTACAATACTTATTTGATGGGTTTGTGAGACATCTTTTTTTTGTTATTTTATAAATTTATTCATTAAAATATTGTATTTTTACAATTTATTTTTGATAACATTAAAATAAAGTTTCAATAAGAATAATGAATATGTTATGTAAATTATTAATAAATTCTGATTGTTAATTTTAAATATATAAATAAATACATAGTAAGTTAAAAATTCATAAAATACAAATTAAACAAAAAAAGTGTATCAATAGTAAAATTATATATATAATTTTTACTAAATATCGTTATTTGGGATTTTTTTAGGATTTTTTGGGATTTTTTAGAGATTTCTTGTTGGATTTAGAAGAAGTCACGTTTGATCCAAAAGATTCTCCATCAGTAAACATAACATCAATTCTATCTNCTATTTTAAAATGATGATTATTAATCTGTGAATTAAATGAATATTATTATTGTTTTTACATAATATTTTATTAAATGAATATGATGTGATATTACTTCTTTACAATAAAGCTAGCTATTATTTAGTCAAATAAATGTTGTTGGCAAGAATCTCATAAAAGTCATTAGTGAAAAGAAAGAAATTAGATAATTTGTTTTGAACATTTTATATCAAATGATATCTCTGATTTCTTCCATTGTAAAGAAATCATCTTTTGTAAATAAACTTTTAAAAATTTATTATCAATCAGTTTTGCTAATAATCTTACACTTTAAATGAATATTATCAGTAGAATTTTATAGAAAATCGTTAAGATATGTACAGTACATAGGATGTGATAACTATACTATAAATTATTACATAATAATGAAGTAACTGGATATTAAAAAAAATGATCATGCATCAATTCAAACATTATTAATTAATTTATCCACTGATGTATAAAATTTATTGGTATTTCTTTTTTTTTTTAATAATAACTAGATATTTTGAATTTGGTGACTTCGTTGCTACCATGTAATTAAAATTTATTCATAAATACATTAAATTAAAATAAAAGGTTATGTATAAATAATAAATATTTGAATCACAGATTTTATTTAATTCAAATGACTTTATATTTAATAATTCAAAAAGGAATTAAAAAAAAAAGAAGGAAATGATGTTTATTAAATGAAAAATAAATCAAAAAAAATTTGAGTTTCGTTTAAATTTTATTTCTCCAGGATAACTGCATCAGTAAATTTTTTTAAACGTAAGCCTTCGAAGTCCTTCACTCCGATAACCTTCGAATACCTCCAACATAAACGTAATATTTACGAAGGTTATTGATACCGAAAACCTTCATTTTTATTAATAAAATGTAATACTCCGGAGGTTATTGATATCGATAACCTTCAATAACCTTCACTTTATCATAATAAACGTAATATTTGCGAAGGTTATTGGTCCGATAACCTTCAATAACCTTTGAAAACGAAATTATTACAATAACCTTCGACATAAAAAATTTCCTGATGTGGTAAAAATTGTTACAATATAATGATAGACATAATTATTTATATTATTTATATTTATTTATTCATGTGTATGTGACAAATTATATAAATTCCAAAATTATATTGTTTATAGAATAGATATATGTTGTTAACTCTAGTAGTTTTTTATTTATTATATATATTATTATTTTATATTTACTATTTATACTTATTATTACCTTATTATTTATTATTAATTATTATTATTATATTATTTCTATTTTTATAAATCTTAATGTAAATCACTTAAAAATTAGTATAACAAAATATGTATTATGACTGTAGATCAATAGTGTATAGTACAGTGTAATTAAAAGTGTAATAGATTAAAGCTCCTAATGTAACAGTTCGGTTCAGTTCTAACATTGAACTGGAACTGAATCAAAATTTAAAAACTGGTTTCGGTTTGGAACTGAAATTTAAAAATATTGAACTGAACCGAACTGGAACCAAACTGAACTGAACCGGTTTGCACCAGTTCAAAATGGTTCAAAAAATTTTTTCTGTCAGAGTTTTGTTTAACTATTATAGTAAATTATAATATAAAACTGTTACAAAAGTAATTCTTATAAGTTTAAAAAAATAATTATATATAGAAATTGTAAAAATTTAAATATAATTTTATTTATATAATAATATTTTTCAAAATATTATAAAAATTTACATATTTTCATGTATATTTCTTTCTAATTTTAACCACCCTTTTAAACACATACACATTCTTATAGTATCAAGTTTTAAACTACCTCTTCTTTGTGTAATTAAATCAGTACCACCTGAAAATATTCTTTCAACTGGAACACTTGTTCCTGTTTAAAATAAAATAAATTTAAAAAAATAACTTATAATAAATTAATTTAATAAATATTAAAAAATATACCAGGAATTGATAAAAAATCACAAGCCATTTTTGCAAGATTAGGATATTCAGTCTCATGAAGCTATATGAATTAAAAATTAAAAATAATATAATAAAATAAAATTTCAATATTAATATTCAATTCTGATTTATAAATCATTACCTTCCAATACATTAGAATATCCATATCATGATTTAATGGAAGTTCTTTTAAATATGAACTTAATTTATCAGTATATACAATTTTTCTTTTTTTAAAAATATGAGCAGATAAAGCATTAAGTTTAAATGAGGATTCATCTGTTTCTATGTTGCCAGTGGGTTTATATTTATTATTCCATAAATCAGTTATTTTTTGTTTATAATTTTTAATATATCTGTTATCAATATTATTTTCTTTATAATATGTTAATTTTAATCTAGGATCCAAAACTGTATAAATATAAATTAATTAATTAAAATTTTAATAAAAATTATAAAATTGTAAAAAAAAAAAAATTATACTTGTTGCAATTATATAAACAAGTCCATCTGAATTTGAATAATAATCTTCTAATTTTTGTAAAGCAAAATTGGTAGCCTCATTAATATTAGAAGAAAGATTATTTTTTTTTTGAAATTCTGTAATAGTTTCAAATAAATAATCATAGACAGGAATGGTTTGGTTAAGAGTTGGAAGCTTTGCTGTACTCATTTCTAAAGTCGCAATTTTGAAACACTATTATAAAAAAATAAAATAATATTATAATTTAAAATATAATTCAAAATTATTATATTAAATAAATTATACCTCTAATAATTTTTTTATTTCTTCTAACTGACTCCATTCATTTTCTTGTAACAAATATAATGATAGATTCCGATCAGCAGATGCTGTATTATGAAGAGGCTAATAAAAAATAAACTAATATTTATATAAAAATATAAATAATTATAAAAATTTGATAAAATATTTTTACCTCTTGAAGAATTAATGCTCTTTCAATCATGTCATATGTCGAGTTCCACCTTGTTTTCACATCAGGAATTAATTGAAGATCTTTAATATTTAATACTTTACATTGTTGACTAAGTTTATCACGCCGCTGTGGAGAAGCTCGTATTTTAACTACCAATTTTCTTAATTTTTCTATAATACCCAAAGAATTTTCATTAATAGAATCTAATAATATATCTTCTTCATTTTCTGGACCCATTCCTTTTAGAGATTTTAAAGTATCTTGTGCTGCAAGATTAATTATATGTGCCAAGCACCGAACATGATGATTTTCAGATTTAAAGTCAATGCCTTCATCTGAACAAAAAATATCTAAATAATTAAACATAGTATCCATATTATTAGCATTATCAGTAGTAACAGCTAATATCTAAAAGTAATAAATTAAATAATAATAAATTAAAAATAAATAAATAAATAAAATGATAAATAAATAAAATAAGTTAACCTTTGTTGCAATATTGTATTCCTTAATTGTATTAAAAAAAACATTAGCAATATTTTCTCCAGAATGTGGACCATCTAATTTTTTAAAATCGAGAATTACACTTTTTAATTCCCAATCTTTAGAAATCCAATGTGCACTAATACCAAGAAATGATATTTGATTTTTGGAAGTCCATCCATCAAGGGTAAAAGAAATATGTCCAGAAGTTTCTTGCAATTCATTTTTGATTTTTTTTTGTTCATTTTCAAAAGATTTAAAAATACTATTTCGTATAGTATCACCAGTAGGTAATTTGGCTTCAAAATTTAATCTTTTTATCATATTTTTGAAAAAATCACCTTCAACCACAGTAAAAGGTTGGTCATCTAAAACAATCCATTGAACAAGATCATTTTGCCAAGTTTCTTGTGAAAAAATCTATTATTAATTTAAATTTAAATATTAATTTAAATATTTAAAAAAATTTTAAAAAAATAATATAATATTCTACATACCAAGGTTTTATCTGATATAACATATTTATCTATTGCTCCAGAAGTTACAACTTTTCGTAAGTTTTTGTGATTACGATTAAGATGACTTCTCAAAGTTGAAGTAGATTTATCTTTAGGAACTCTGTAACTTTTACTAAAATTAACAAAGAATATTAATATTATTAATTCTTTTTTATATTTAAAGTTATTTTTTTATACTTACCCACAATGATTGCATTTATATTTATTTTCATTAGTATTTAATGTAAAATGGTCATAAACATATGATTTAAATTTTCTCTTAGAATTGATAGGATCTGAAGATTCAGTCATATTTTGACTTGTATTTTCATCTATATTTTCATCTGCATTCTCATTAGTATTTTCTTGATCATTTTCATTAGCTAAATCATCTTCTAGTTCATTTTCATTATCTAAATCCTCCTCTAGTTCAATCTCATATTCTTTGTATTCTTCAAATTCCATTAAGATATGAAAGAGAGAAAAGATAAAAATAAAATATAGTTTTCCTTATTATTCCTTATTACAATTTGTCAAATGATCAAAAAAAATATTTTAATAATAATATTTAATACATTTCTAAAATATAAATGTCTATAATAATAATAATAATAATACTCACAATAATATATATAGATTTTCAATAATCAGATTTTAAATCTATTAATATTAATTTATTTTTTTATAATAAAATAGCAACAGTTGACAGTAACAACAAAAAATAGCAACAAAAAAATAGTGCCAAAAAAATAGCAACGAAAAATGGCGAAATAAGATAAACAGATCAAAAAAATTGATTATCTTTTTTTTTCTTTTGTATTACGTTAACTAATTGATTTTCATTTTAGGATACTATGGCGACAATGGTGATAAATGCTGCAAAAAAAATAAAAAAAAATAATTGAACCGAAAATGTTTCGGTTCAATTTCAGTTCTTCCGTTCAGTTCAAATAAAGAAACCAAAACTGAACTGAACTGAACTGAATGGGTGATCGTCCGGTTTGGATTTTAATGAACCAAACCGGAACCGGAACCGGCCGTTCGGATTCGGTTCAAACCGAACGGTTAGGAGCTTTAAATATGACTCAATTGAACAAATACAAATTATGAAAATTCAGATAAACTTTCAAAGAAAAAACTAATTTATCAGAATTGAGAATTGGTAACAAAATTGTGTATTTAAATAAATACAGAATATGTAGTAGAACAATGGACATAATTGCTGATATAAATGTGTTTTTTTTTGCATTTAAATAAAGATTTACAGACATTGCGATAAAAAAAACACAGTTCATTTTTTTACATCAATGGTGATGCTCCAAAACAATTTCCAATAATTAATGCATATGCTCTCACTGTTCGTAAAACAAAGAATAATTTTGTCTGATATATCCTTAAATTTCGATTCTCAGATGTGGAAAAAAAGGTTAAGGCTATGTAGCATTAAGTAGATGTAACAATTAGAACAACATCAAGAGAAGCATTCATGGTAGATTGAATGATTAAAGAATATAATAAAAGATTCTGATTAAATTTTTATTAAAAAATCGGATAAACTTGATATATAAAATTTTACTACCTAAGACCCATGATTTCTTAAACTATTTTTTAAAAAAAATATTAGAAATTAACCATGAAAATATCTGAAAAAAATCATGATGACTAATTAGATTATTTAATTAAACTATTCAATTAATGATAATATTTTATAATAAATTAAATAAATACTATAATTATTATAAAATCAAAGATGAATCTATCATATATAAAAACAAAAAACTTTTACATCATTTATTCACTGATAAATAATTGTTTTTTGTTATTATCGTAATATGCGGCCAGAACACCCGAGTATGTTATCCCTACCTTCCAAAACTTGAATTGTACCCGGGGATATTTTATACGGGGAGGGTATTTTGGGTTTTTGTATGATCTTCATTTGAAGGGTAATAATAATTTTTTTTTTAATTTATAAGTGGCGGTCAGTCAAAATATTGCATCACCAGAGCAAAAATTTTAATATCTTGTGATTTTGAAGGTACAATGTACAATACTTATTTGATGGGTTTGTGAGACATCTTTTTTTTGTTATTTTATAAATTTATTCATTAAAATATTGTATTTTTACAATTTATTTTTGATAACATTAAAATAAAGTTTCAATAAGAATAATGAATATGTTATGTAAATTATTAATAAATTCTGATTGTTAATTTTAAATATATAAATAAATACATAGTAAGTTAAAAATTCATAAAATACAAATTAAACAAAAAAAGTGTATCAATAGTAAAATTATATATATAATTTTTACTAAATATCGTTATTTGGGATTTTTTTAGGATTTTTTGGGATTTTTTAGAGATTTCTTGTTGGATTTAGAAGAAGTCACGTTTGATCCAAAAGATTCTCCATCAGTAAACATAACATCAATTCTATCTTTTTTCGAATTGGAAGAATTATCTAATAAAAAATAAACAAAATTTAATTCACGTTACGATCGTTACGATTGAAAATCTTTTCAAAGAATTCTAATCACCTTGATCATGATCGCTAGAATCGCTAGAATCATCATCGTCATCAAAATTATCGTCATCAAAATCATCATCATAATCATCATCATCACCGCTATAATCAGAATCTGGATGTAATTTTTGTTTCTCCTCATTTTCCGTAATCCAGGTATCAATCACATTAGGATTAGGTATATAATAAATGTATCGAGGATTTTTACTTTCCCAACGAAAAAAATTTTCTAAAGCTTCGTATTCAGCAACAAGATCAACACGATATCTATAAGCTTCTGTATGATTCACTTTATGAGCTTCTTCAAATGCACCACTATAGAATTAAGAGGAATTAAGAGAAATCAAGAGAATTAAAGTTATAATCCAAAAAATTTTAAAAATTTTAGAAAATTTTTAGAATGGACAATTTATAATAATAATTAAATAAAATATACTTACTTCATAAATGCAATCAACATATTTTGAAAAATTAACACCAATATTATACTTCCTAGTATACTCATTGCAATTACAGCAAAACTATCCCATTGGTTTAATTGATCCCATCGTCCATTAGTCCAAAAGAATACAGCTATTATTGATGAGAGGAGATCTGAATAGTAATTATCAAGTCGAGAAGTTTTATCAACATCCTGATAAATTGTTATATTTGAGTAGGTGTCTGGATTCGAAGTGTCATTAATTTTATAAGTAGGGACCACTAAACTACTGTCATCTGCGTGATAAAGAAGAATGAACCTGAAGAAGATCATTATAATAACAACAAAATGCAATTATAATATTAAAATAATGAAAAAAAACAACAAAATTCATTATAATTATTAAAATTTTTATAATTACATAGCGTGACCAAATGCAAATATCGTGATCAACATGAAAGCAAAGAATGGCCAAATTTTCTTTATAATACTTGTAATGATATAAATAAAACGTCCCGGAGTTTTAAAATATCTCGATAGTAATAACTATAAATAAATAAAATAATATTAATAGAATAGAGAATAAATAATAAAAAATAGAAATAATACTAAAAAAAATTTACTTGTCAAGAANCCATTGGTTTAATTGATCCCATCGTCCATTAGTCCAAAAGAATACAGCTATTATTGATGAGAGGAGATCTGAATAGTAATTATCAAGTCGAGAAGTTTTATCAACATCCTGATAAATTGTTATATTTGAGTAGGTGTCTGGATTCGAAGTGTCATTAATTTTATAAGTAGGGACCACTAAACTACTGTCATCTGCGTGATAAAGAAGAATGAACCTGAAGAAGATCATTATAATAACAACAAAATGCAATTATAATATTAAAATAATGAAAAAAAACAACAAAATTCATTATAATTATTAAAATTTTTATAATTACATAGCGTGACCAAATGCAAATATCGTGATCAACATGAAAGCAAAGAATGGCCAAATTTTCTTTATAATACTTGTAATGATATAAATAAAACGTCCCGGAGTTTTAAAATATCTCGATAGTAATAACTATAAATAAATAAAATAATATTAATAGAATAGAGAATAAATAATAAAAAATAGAAATAATACTAAAAAAAATTTACTTGTCAAGAAGAAAGACAAAAAAAAAGACCTACCAGTTCACACCACATAACCAAAGCTGTAAACGCTAAAATCGGATTAAATTGCCGTATAAATTTTTTATGAATAACACATATTAACGGTAATATCACCGAAATACAATCAAAAAAATTATAAATATTTATATATCGGTGCACTCCTTCTCTTAGAAATTGCACAATCTCTGTAGCAATTAAATACCATCCAGAATAAATATATACACAGTGGAAAAAAATTAATAGTGCCTGTGAGTCCGTTTTTAGTAAATTAATAATTCTTGAATCTGCTTTTGTATATGAAACAACTATCACAGTATATGAAGCAGCAAAAACAATATATAAAAATATATAACGCAAAAAATATAGACGGGCAGCTTTCCATTTAAAATCTAAGACTGCCATAATTGCAGGTGTCTGATGGATTTCGACACCTTTCTCTTCATTAATAACACGAAGGAAAGGACTCATTTGTTTAGTTTTATTAATAATTTTTCTACGTGGCAAAAGAAAAAATCGAAGAAACCATAAATATCTTTTCCAATTTACTTCTCTGTTGGGATATATTGTAAAATCAGGTAAAGGGACTGTATAAACTTTACGATCATTATGGGGAGATTCAAACCTATTACACCATTTTTTTTTAAAAAAAAATAGAGAATCAGTATAAAAGGAAAAAGTGACCTAACTCGTCTTTCTGATCTTTAAAATTACCTTATAAATCGGTTTTTTATGAAATACCATAGTTTAGTAGTCCTTGATAATGGTATTGCAAGGCGCGGTTTTACTTTTAAAGAACGTATCACGGATGTGTTATTTCCTTTCCTTTGATCATAAGGAGTAATACGTAATGGTGAAGTGTGAGCTTCCGTAATTCCAAAACATGGCTTTTTGAATAAATCTTTAACAAGTTCGCCTTTTGAAAAATTAAAAGAAAAATTTAATTTAATTAATTAATTTATTGATAATTTGATAATTTAATAGTAATCAATTAATATAATTTGATAGTGATAAAAGAAATTAACACACCTAATTCATAATCATATAGTAAAGGTATTGCTTCGCTTACAGTAAACATCCAACCATCATTATTATACTCTTTTGCATTATCCGTGTAATAATCTATTAAATATTCTAAAATTGCTGTAGAATCAACTCTTCGTTGAGTACATAAAATGGCGTGATGTAAATCTGACTTTGATTTTAATTTTAACTCTGGTGATTTATCATTATCTTTTCCTCTCACTGATTCGTCATCTTCTTCTTCTTCCTCCCATTTGTATAACCTTGGGATATAAATAATACTTTTCTTTTCATTAATTTTCGTATTTAAAATCTGTTTGATCAAACTCTTTTGATGACCTTTAATAAGATATTTCATAATTGGATATCGAATATTTGTTAATCGAAATATTCCATATTTTGTAATATACTTTCGTACTAATTTTTGTGTACATTCAATTAAATATTCAAATTGTTGAGTATTATTATGACTTGTTATAAAATATCTCTTCTCTTCTAACACATAAAGTGTTCGACATGCCCCTTCAAGAACATTTGCATTACTTGGCCAATGTATCGTCATTAGTTTTTCCGCAGAAGATTCGGTTGAAAGTATTTTAAGATTTATCACAAATTCTTGTTTTCTAATTTTTAATTTTTGAACTTCTAATACATTTTTCGATGCCCAAATATATTCTAGTACTTTATCATGTTGATCTAGTTTTTCTACCTTGTTTTTTTTATTACAATATTTCCATATTTGTATAGTGTTATGAGAAATAATAAGTTGAGTTCTTTTAGTAGAATCCAACCAAACTGATAATCGGCGGGAATCCTTTTTTGAATTCCATGGTTCAACATTTCGTATAATTTGATTTTCTTTTAATTCCGATGCATCAATTCTTTTCCCATCTATATCATAAGTTGTATGATAATTCTCAATCTTAACTTTTGTCATTTCCTTCGATGGAGGATTTAAAATTGAAGCCACATCTTGATTCTCTAATAATGAAATAATATTTTTATCATCTGTAACCTCTAATATCTTTCCATGAGAATTTATTAATTGACGTGTGACATCCATTTTTAGAGAAGCGTCGGAATTACTAATTTGACGTATGGAATCTTTAAATGTGGTAAATAAATCCCATACTACAAATATTTGTTTTGTTTCACTTTCTGGTTTTTCTTCAAGAACTATTAAAAGTTTACTATCATTATCAATAAAATTTATAGCCAAAATTTTATCAATTTTTCCTATTGTTTTGGTGGTAATTTCTAAACCATTGTCCATTGAGTATAATGTAATGCTGATGGTTCCCCGACAAAATGCTAAGATTCTTTCATTCTGAGAGATGGCGAAGATTGGAGAACCACGAATTATGTCGGGAGCTGCTGAAGATTTATGACTTTTAAATAACATCTCTAATTTTCCAGTAATTAAATTATACATTTCAATGATTTGCTGTCGATTTTTAAACGAATGTACCATAAAATGATTTTTAATAATACTCGTTTGTAAAAGTTCTATTGCCTTTTGGCTATGATCTAAAGGTGAATGAATTTGCTCACGTGAAAGATGTGAAAGACTTTTTGAAAGTTGTTGAGGTAATTCGAATTTAATATTGGCAATTGGTGGACTGAAATATCGATATTGTTCTTGAAAGTCTTGTTCCATTATCATTTTATCATTAATTATTTTTTTTTTATAAATTCCTGATTCATTAACTATTATGATTACTGTTTTGTTTTTTAATGGTTGAGATCCCAATATTTTAACATCACTATCAAGAAATCTTACAGCACCACCAATTAATTCTAAAGAAGTATGTATTTCACTTTTCTTTGTAGTAGAAATAACCCACGTTCGAGATTGACTTTTAACTTCACCTGATTCTATTGAGTTATTTTCGTCACCGTTATGATTAGGACTTTCGTTTTGATGGCAAAACATTTTTTTTGCGTAATATTTAAATAAAGAATCGGAGCTTTTATTTTCGTCATCATCAGGCTTAAGAGTTTTGTAAATTTTGTGAAGCATTTCTTTTGCATCAAAACGAGATAAAGCAATAAGGTGTTCATTTTCATTGTTTATACAATTAGATATTGCTAAAGAATAACAATATCGTTTATCATAAAATATATTATCATATTGAAATGTAGAAATAGGGTCACTGAAATCAACAATATCATATAAATTAAATTCGCATTCCTCTATTATTTTATATAGCAATTATTAAGATTTATTTAAAGATTTATTAAAAAAAAATTATTAAAAAAAATTTTATTAATTAAAGGTTTACTAAAGATAATCGACATAATAATTTAATTTTTAATTAATAATTAATTTTACCTGGATTAAAAGTAACAATTCGTTTACCGTCCGGACTTATCGCTATGTAACAACCGGACCGTGAATCTTTCTCTGTGAAACTATTTATTGAAATATCCTCTGGTGGGTCATTTTTCTGTTTTTCAGACATGGTTCATGTCATGAACATGGAAATAAAATTTTATAACATTTTTATATATAAAATAAATATACACAAACACCTTCCGAATTTAGTTCTTCATTCATTTCCTTGTTTTACAAAATACTCTTTATTCAGATTCCTTTTTTTTTTTTTTTTNTTATCATAAAATATATTATCATATTGAAATGTAGAAATAGGGTCACTGAAATCAACAATATCATATAAATTAAATTCGCATTCCTCTATTATTTTATATAGCAATTATTAAGATTTATTTAAAGATTTATTAAAAAAAAATTATTAAAAAAAATTTTATTAATTAAAGGTTTACTAAAGATAATCGACATAATAATTTAATTTTTAATTAATAATTAATTTTACCTGGATTAAAAGTAACAATTCGTTTACCGTCCGGACTTATCGCTATGTAACAACCGGACCGTGAATCTTTCTCTGTGAAACTATTTATTGAAATATCCTCTGGTGGGTCATTTTTCTGTTTTTCAGACATGGTTCATGTCATGAACATGGAAATAAAATTTTATAACATTTTTATATATAAAATAAATATACACAAACACCTTCCGAATTTAGTTCTTCATTCATTTCCTTTTTTTACAAAATACTCTTTATTCAGATTCCTATTTTTTTTTTTTTTGTTTCCGTTAAAAAATGACCGATTGAGATGTTTGAATCAAATATTTAAAGATCATCTCGTAAAAAAGATAAAGTTTCCTAACGCCACTATTAGATTCGTGTTCTAATACTTTCTTTGAACAGGAACGGAACGATTTTCTACTAAGATGTTTTGTTCCCATTCGAAAGCTCTTCACAATGATCATCGAATCACCGATATTCGCCAAGCCATTGATCCAAATTTGATATTATTATTATGCATATGCGAATTGCACGTGATTTTTAATTGATTACTTGAAATTCAAAAATACAAAAGGAAATAAAGAATGACTAGAGAAAAATTTCACAGTTGTAACTGATCCCCAATCAGTCGAAAATTTTTTTTTTTAACAACCGGAATTCAGACTGCAGGTTAATATCAACATTTTTTTTTCCTTTTTAGTAACAAGCAGAAAATATATAGTGCACTTTAATGTTGAATAATATTAAAGAAAATTAATATTATTCTTAAGATCTATACCTTTTAGCATAATAAAAATAATTTTTTGTGTGAAAAAAGTTCTAAAAAAGAATGATTTGCACGGTGGTCAGAAAACTTAGTTAATTATTATTATTATTATTTTTAAAAAATAATAAATACTTTGGATTTTTTTTAGGAAAAAAGAAAATGATCGTGTTTTGGTGAATTTTTGAAATAAAAAAATAAATCATTTTTATTATTTGGATATAAAATAAAAATATTTTTTTCGTTATTTTTTCACGTTGGATTTTTTTGGTAAAAAGGGTCCATAGCTATAGTGCCAAGTCGTCTGATGCACTCTGATCTTTGGCGATCACCATTTCGTTCTTTGTTTTATAAAATTGTAACGAATTTGATTTTTATGTCTTTTTTTTTGGATTTTTAATAAAAATAAATCTTACTTTCGTGAGATGTGATATTTTTCTTTTTATTCGATTTTAAAATTGGTGAAACAAACAATTTAATTTAAATTCTTATTTCTTTGTGTTATCTGGCATTTTAAAAATTTGCATTGCATTGCATTGTAAATTCAAAAATTGCATAAATGAAAGATTTTTTGGTATTGATAATCAGTCAAATGGAAAATATAGAAATAAAATGCATAACTTTCCCCGAGTCGCTGCATTAAGCCCAAATAAAAATAACTTTTTATGTGGGAAAAAAAATAATAAATAAATATATTTTTGTCCAATCCATCATCTCATTATATTGTCCAACTATTAAAAAAAAATAATAAATGCATATTCAAGCATATTAAAAAAAAAAATTATTTTCGTTTAGTAGTGATATTGTCATCTCTCATTACATCGTTTCGTAATTATTTGATTTTACTGCTATAAAATAATAATCAATAACATTTAAAGTAAATACAAGGCAATTCCAAAAAAAAAAATAAATAAATTTAAATATAAAGAGGTACAAAATATCAATACTTATTAAAAAAGCAATGTTGGTATTAGCTCTTCAAAAATCATAAATCAGATGGAAGGTCAATTTATATATAAATATTATTATGATTTCTGAGAGATTAGATAATATTTTAATATACATCAGAAATATATATATATATATATAGTTAAAATTCTTGGTTTTGCCAGATGAAATTTTTGCAAAAGAAAATTCATCAATTTATTTTATTTTATTTATTGTGCAGGTAAGAAATCTGGTAACCTTATTTATTGATTCAATGTTAGCAAGCATGTATACTGATGTTAAAAGTTCTGAAGGCTGATTGCAACTCTTATTAATTATACTGAATATTCGAAAATATAGATAATAAAATATAAATAAATTTTGGACTCGTTTCCAAATTGAGCGCACAATGTAAATTTTTCACCCCATTCGGGGGATGTCTAAAGCCGTGTCCAATCACGTGATCTAATTAGGGTTAGATTGGCTTATATAAATAGACTGGTCTTCTTATTGGCTCTAATCATGTGATTTGACACTGCTTTAGAGGACCCCCACATTCGCATGAGTTTTCAGGATATAACCTGTCTGCTTTGCCCCACGCAGATCGACAATTATTATTTTGTTAGCCGTCATTTTTTCCGTTTCTGCGTGGAACAATAGGGGTTAGGTTATATCCTGTCTGCGTGGTCAAAAGCAGACAGGTTATATCCTGAAAATTTCATGCGAATGCGCTGAAATTTTTACTATTTAATCGTATTCTCAAAATATAAATCACTGATACATATTAATATCTAATGCATATTGAGATGCATTATTAATTTAAATATTTATTCTTTTAATGCTACTTTTGAAATATCAAAGCTTTATTAACAATTAAAATTTCAGTATATCTAGGTGAAATATAATTCAATAAATAACAATGACACATCAGAGCCAAGTAATGGAACTCGAATTCTTAAATCTACCATTCTTATCAGGTCATACAGCAATTATTCAAACCATTATTTAATTAATCGTTCTTATTTGAATTATAATTTAAATTAATTTAATTAAAAGACGAATAAACTTTATCTTTTAATATGTATTTTTATCGTTTCTTTTTATTAAAAAAATTCACATATGATATATAATTGCATTCTCATCACCCAATAAAAGAAATAAATAAAGAATTTACAATTTCTTTATTCCATTTATAAATTTTTGTTGCCTCTAATAAAATATATCAATGTAATTCTGAGGAAATAGTAAAACTATTAATGACCATTTTGAAATTTAAAAATTGTTCATTTCTTTTTCTATACGTTTTAAGTCAAGAATTGATTTTGAAAAAGAAACGGTTTCGAAGAAATTGTTAAATAATATACTTCGTACCTTTTTTCTCTAAACTCGAATTTACGTTTCCTAATAATATAAATATTATTATTAATCCCTTCCGAGTAGATACAGCTTAATTTATATTAAATAAATTATAATAGAATACCTGAGAAAAATAATGTTATATAATATCCCTATAATGCAGTTCTTTCTAAAATCAATAGATAAAAAACTGATTAAAATTATCGGAGGTTTTTATTATATAGTGATTAAATAAATAACTAAGATGATGCAAGATTCACTTTTCTTGATATTCTCGCCATTCGCAACTCTTGCTTGCGCCAACACCAACCATCATTCTTCTTGGACTTTATGTAGATATGAAGATACACAGGATATGTGCCAATATATGTATAATAGTATTTGTAATAACTGCAGTTTTGTTGATAGCCTTATGTGCTTGTGGTATTTGTTTAATGTGGGAAAGAAATATAAAAAATTTCTAAGAAAGAAATCTTTAAAAAAGAAACTGATAGAAATAGTATAGATAATATTTATGTTTGAATAAATTAAATTTATTTTATATCCTTTTTAGTATTCAAAGAATGAAACAAGAAATTATTTTAATTATTTTAATTATTTAACTAAATATTTATTACATTTAATAATAATAATTCAAAACATCCAATTTTAACATAAATGTGTGTTAAATTCGTATTTTTCTTTTAATCTTTTGATTTCCAAGTTGAATGTTGTGTCGAAAGACAAAATCCTTTATTTTATTCCCTAGAAAATAATTTTTATTACACAGCCAATAAGCCATTTATTTTTTTGTTCATTTCCTTTCCCAAAAAGCAGCAATTTTCCTTAAAAGTTCCAAAGTATTTTATATTTATTGTAAATAACTATAGCCAAATTAATGTTCCAGATAAATTCATTGAAATATCATTACTAAAAAAATTAAATTATGCACTTTGACAAGACCATTCGCTCATGCTACAGTACATTGTATAGGATATTTATATTTATTTTTTCTTATATAGTCTTGAATAAAAACAGACTATAANTGAAACTTTAATAGATAGTTAATATTAAATGAATGATATTCTTAAATATTAGACTGTGCATTTTATTGAACTTACTCCCCTGATTGTCCAGAGCATAGTAATAGCGTAGGCAAGGATTAGTGCTGATTTTGCTGATAAGAATTCTGGTCACACCCGTGATTCTTATACTGCCACGTGGCATCTTTTTAATCCAATAATGTAATACCACGTATTTTAATCCAGATAATCAAATATAACCTGCTCCGGACTCGTAATAGTTTAAAATGGGTTTAAATAATGATCTTCATTTGAACGTAATAATAATTTTTTTTTAATTTGTACAGTGGCGTGGTGGTCGGTCAAAATATTGCATCACTTGAGCAAAAATTTTAAAATTTTAATATATGTTATTTTATAAATTTATTCATTAAAATGTTGGATTTTTACGATTTATTTTTGATAACATTAAAATGAAGTTTCAATAAGAATAATGAATATGTTATATAAATTATTAATAAATTCTGATTGTTAATTTTAAATATATAAAGTTAAAAATTCATAAAATACAAATTAACAAAAAAAGTGTATCAATAGTAAAATTATATATATAATTTTTACTAAATATCGTTATTTGGGATTTTTTGGGGATTTTTTGGGATTTTTTAGACCTAAAATTTTCAGTATAGTTTTTAAATCTGGTTTCTTGTTGGATTTAGAAGTCACGTTTGATCCAAAAGATTCTCCATCAGTAAACATAACATCAATTCTATCTTTTTTCGAATTGGAAGAATTATCTAATAAAAAATAAACAAAATTTAATTCACGTTATGATTGAAAATCTTTTCAGAGAATTCTAATCACCTTGATCATAATCGCTAGAATCGCTAGAATCATCATCGTCATCAAAATCATCATCATCACCGCTATAATCAGAATCTGGATGTAATTTTTGTTTCTCCTCATTTTCCATAATCCAGGTATCAATCACTTTAGGATTAGGTATATAATAAATGTATCGAGGATTTTCACTTTTGTTATGAAAGAATTTTTCTAAAGCTTCGTATTCAGCAACAAGATCAACACGATATCTATAAGCTTCTGTATGATTCACTTTATGAGCTTCTTCAAATGCACCACTATAGAATTAAGAGGAATTAAGAGAAATCAAGAGAATTAAAGTTATAATCCAAAAAAATTTTAAAACTTTTAGAAAATTTTTATAATGGACAATTTATAATAATAATTAAATAAAATATACAGTACTTACTTCATAAATGCAATCAACATATTTTGAAAAATTAACACCAATATTATACTTCCCAGTATACTCATTGCAATTACAGCAAAACTATCCCATTGGTTTAATTGATCCCATCGTCCGTTAGTCCAAAAGAATACAGCTATTATTGATGAGAGGATATCTGAATAGTAATTATCAAGTCGAGAAGATTTATCAACATCCTGATAAATTGTTATATTTGAGTAGATATCTGGATTCGAGGTGTCATTAATTTTGTAAGTAGGAACCACTAAACTGTCGTCATCTGCACGATCAAGAAGAATGAACCTGAAGAAGACCATAATAATACAACAAAATGTAATTAGTAATGTTTAAAATAATGAAAAAAAAAACAAACAGAATTATTATAATTATTATATTACATAGCGTGACCGAATGCAAATATTGTGATCAACATGAAAGCAAAGAATGGCCAAATTTTCTTTATAATACTTGTAATGATATAAATAAAACGTCCCGGAGTTTTAAAATATCTCGATAGTAATAACTATAAATAAATAAAATAATATTAATAGAATAGAGAATAAATAATAAAAAATAGAAATAATACTAAAAAAAATTTACTTGTCAAGAAAGAAAGAAGAGAGAGAAAGGAAGACAAAAAAAAAAAGACCTACCAGTTCACACCACATAACCAAAGCTGTAAACGCTAAAATCGGGTTAAATAATTGCCAAATAAATTTTTTATGAATAATACATATTAACGGTAATATCACCGAAATACAATCAAAAAAATTATAAATATTTATATATCGGTACAATCCTTCTCTTTTTAATTGCACAATCTCTGTAGCAACTAAATACCATGCAGAATAAAAATATACACAGTGGAGAATAATTAATAATGTATGCGAGTCCGTTTTTAGTAAACTAATAATTCTTGAATCTCCTTTTGAATATGAAATAACTATCATAGTATATGAAATAGCAAAAAAAAGATATATAATTATATAACGAAAAAAATATAGACGGGCAGCTTTCCATTTAAAATCTAAGACTGCCATAATTGCAGGTGTCTGATGGATTTCGACACCTTTCTCTTCATGAATAACACGAAGAAAAGGACTCATTTGATTTGTGTCTTTAATCATTTTTCTACGTGGCCAAAAAAATAATCGAAGAAACCAAAAAGATTTTGGCAAATTTTCACTCTGATCTTCAAGACCTTTTTTGGGATATATTGTAAAATCAGGTAAAGGGACTGTATAGACTTTACGATCATTATGGGGAGGATCAAACCTATTACACCATTTTTTTTTTAAAAAAAAGTAGAGAATTAATAAAAGACAAAAGTGACCTAACTCGTCTTTCTGATCTTTACAATTACCTTATAAATTGTTTTTTTATGAAATACCATAGTTTATTAATCATTGATGGTGGTAATGTAAGGCACGGTTTTACATCTAAAGAACATATCACAGATGTATTATTTCCTTCGTGTTGATTAATACGAGTAATATGTAATGGTGGAGTGTAAGCTTCCGTAATTCCAAAACATGGCTTTTTGAATAAATCTTTAGCAAATTCGCCTTTTGAAAAATTAAAAGTAGAAAAATTTAATTTAATTAATTAATTTATTGATAATTTGATAATTCAATAGTAATTAATTAATATAATTTGATAGTGATAAAAGAAATTAACACACCTAATCCACAATCATATAGTAAAGGTATTGCTTCGCTTACAGTAGACATCCAACCATCATTATTATACTTTTTTGCATTATCCGTGTAATAATCTATTAAATATTCTAAAATTGCTGTAGAATCAACTCTTCGTCGAGTACATAAAATGGCGTGATGTAAATCTGACTTTGATTTTAATTTTAACTCTGGTAATTTATCTTTATCTTTTCCTCTCACTGATTCGTCATTATCTTTTTCTCTCACTGATTCGTCATTATCTTTTCCTCTCACTGATTCGTCATTATCTTTTCCTCTCACTGCCCATTTGTATAACTTTGGGATATGATTAAAATTATTCTTTTCATTAATTTTCGTACTTAAAATCTGTTTGATTAAACTCTCTTGATGACCTTTAATAAGATGTTTCATAATTGGATATCGAATATTTGTTAATCGAAATATTCCATATTTTGTAATATACTTTCGTACTAATCTTTGTGTACATTCAATTAAATATTCAAATTGTTGAGTATTATTATGACCCGTTACAAAATATCTCTTCTCTTCTAATACATTAAGTGTTCGACATGCTCCTTCAAGAACATTTGCATTACTTGGCCAATGTATCGTCATTCGTTTTCCTGCAGAAGATTTGGTTGAAGGTATTAAAAGTTTTAGCACAAATTCTCGTTCTCTGACTTTTAATTCTTGAACTTCTAATCCATTTTTCGATGCCCAAATATATTCTAGTACTTTATCATGTTGATCTAGTTTTTCTACCTTATTTTTTTTATTACAGTATTTCCATATTTGTATCGTATTATGAGAAATAATAAGTTGAGTTCTTTTAGTAAAATCCAACCAAACTGATAATCGGCGGGAATCCTTTTTTGAATTCCATGGTTCAACATTTCGTATAATTTGATTTTCTGTTAATTCCGATGCATTCCCACCTATATCATAAATTGTATGATCATTCTCAACCTTAATATTAACTTCTGTCATTTTATTCGATGGAGGATTTAAAATCGAAGCCACATCTTGATTCTCTAATACTGAAATAATATTTTTATTATCTGTAACCCCTAATATCATTCCATGTGAATTTATTGATTGACGTGTGAAATCCATTTTTAGAGAAGCGTCGGAATAACTAATTTGACGTATAGAATCTTTAAATGTGGTAAATAAATCACATACTACAAATATTTGTTTTATTTCACTTTCTTGTTTTTCTTCAAGAACTATTAAAAGTTTACTATCATTATCAATAAAATTTATAGCCAAAATTTTATCAATTTTTCCTATTTTTATGGTGGTGATTTCTAAACCATTGTCCATTAAGTATAATGTAATGCTGATGGTTCCCCGACAAAATGCTAAGATTCTTTCATTCTGAGAGATGGCGAAGATTGGAGAACCACGAATTGTGTCAGGAGCTGCTGAAGATTCATGACTTTTAAATAACATCTCTAAATCTCCAGTAATTAAATTATACATTTCAATGATTTGATGTCGATTTTTAAACGAATGTACCATAAAATGATTTTTAATAATACTCGTTTGTAAAAGTTCTATTGTCTTTTGGCTATGACCTAGATCTAAAGGTGAATGAATTTGCTCACGTGAAAGAATTGAAAGACTAGTTGAAAGTTGTTGAGGTAATTCGAATTTAATATTGGTAATTGGTAGACCGAAAAATCGATATTGTTTTTGAAAGTCTTGTTCCTTTTTTATTTTATCATTAATTAAAGTTTTTTTATAAATTCCTGATTCATTAACTATTATGATTACTGTTTTGTTTATTAATGGTTGAGATCCAACATCACTATCAAGAAATCTTACAACACCACCAATTAATTCTAAAGAAGTATGTATTTGGCTTTTCTTTGTAGTGGAAATAACCCACGTTCGAGATTGACTTTTAACTTCACCTGATTCTATTGAGTTATTTTCGTCATCGTTGTGATTAGGACTTTCGTTTTGATCGAAAAGCAGACTTTTATTTTCGTCATCATAATGATCAAGAGTTTTGTAAATTTTGTGAAGCATTTCTTTTGCATCAAAACGAGATAAAGCAATAAGACGTTCATTTTCATTGTTTATACAATTAGATATTGCTAAAGAATAACAATATCGTTCATCATAAAATATTTTATCATATTGAAATGTAGAAATAGGGTCACTTAAATTAGCAATATTATATAACTTAAGTTCGCACTCCTCTATTATTTTATATAGCAATTATTAAAAAAAAAATTGTTAAAAAAAATTTTATTAAAAAAATTTATTTAAAGGTTTGCTAAAGATAAAAAGAAATGACATAATAATTTAATTTTTAATTAATAATTAATTTTACCTGGATTAAAAGTAACAATTTGTTGACCGTCTGGACTTATCGCTATGTAACAACCGAACCGTGAATCTTTCTCTGTGGAACTAATAATTGAAGTATCCTCGTTTTTCTGTTTTTCAGACATGTTTCATGTCATGAACATGGAAATAAAATTTTATTCATTTTTATATATAAAATAAATATATGCAAACACCATCCGAATTTAGTTCTTCATTCATTTTAACACGCATTTCCTTGTTTTACAAAATACTCTTTATTCAGATACCTATTATTTTTTTTTTTTGTTTCCGTTAAAAAGCATTGTGACACTTTTTGTCAATGACCATTGAGATGTTTGAATCAAATATTTAAAGATCATCTCGTCGTAAAAAATGTATAAAAGATCGAACATTGTGCATACAAATAATAAAAAGAGAAGGTTTCCTAACCCACTATTAGAACGTGTTCCAATACGTGATTTTCGTGATTTTCTATTAAAATTGTTTGTTACCATTCGAAAGCTGTCAGCGAATCACTGATATTCGCCAAGCTATTGATTTGTTCCAAATTTGATATTATGCATGTGCGAATATCCTTGCACATGATTCAAAAATACAAAAGGAAATAAAGAATGAAAGTTTATTTTTTTTTAACAATCAGAATTTAGACCGCAGACTAATATCAACATTTTTCTTTCCTTTTTAATAACAATCAGTGTAGTATAGAAAATATATAGGACAGTTTAATGTTGAATAATATTAAGAAAATTAATATTATTCTTAAGATCCGGAGTCTAATTTTATACCTTTTTATTTTAGAATAATAAAAATAATTTTTGTGAAAAAAGTTCTAAAAAAAAATGATTCGCACGTTGATCAGAAAACTTAGTTAATTTTTAAAAAATAATAAATACTTTAGATTTTTTTAGAAAAAAAGAAAATGATCGTGTTTTGGTGAATTTTTGAAATTAAAAATAAATCATTTTTATTATTTGAATATAAAATAAAAATATTTTTCACTTTCGTTATTTTTTCATGTTGGATTTTTTTTGTAAAAAGCTATAGTGCCAAGTCACCTGATGCACTCTGATCTTTGACGATCACATTAAATAAATCTTATTTTCGTGAGATGTGATATTTTTCTTTTTATTCGATTTTATAGATACTTGCAAATTTGTATTTTAAAATCGGTGAAACAAACAATTTAATTTAAAACATGTGCATAAACTTTTACAAAATTGCATTGCATTGTAAATTCAAAAATTGAATAAATGAAAGATTTTTTATCAGTCAAATGGAAAATATAGAAATAAAATGTGTAACTTTCTGCATTAAGCCTAAATAAAAATTTGCATTGTAAGTTCAAAAATTGCATAAATTTGGTATTGATAATCAGTCAAATGGAAAATATAGAAATAAAATGTTCTCCGAGTCGCTGCATTAAGCCTAAATAAAAATAACTTTTTATGTGGGAAAAAAATAATAAATGCATATTCAAGCATATTCAAAAAAAAAAATTTTTTTTGCATTTATTTAGTAGTGATATTGTCATCTCTCAGTACATCGTTTCATAATTATTTGATTTTACTACTATAAAAAAATAATCAATAACATTTAAAGTAAATACAAGGCAATTCCAAAAAATAAATATAAATATAAAGAGGTCCAAAATATCAATACTTATTAAAAAGCAATGTTGGTATTCACTCTACAAAAATCATAAACCAGGTGGAAGGTCAATTTATATATAAATATTATTATGATTTCTGAGAGATTAGGTAATATTTTAATATGCATCAGAAAAATATATATTTATAGGCAAAATTCTTGATTTTGCCAGATGAAATTTTTGCAAAAGAAAATTTATTAATTCATCATTTTATTTTATTTATTGTGCAGGCAAGAAATCTAGTAACCTTATTTATTGATTCAATGTTAGCAGGCATGTATATTGATGTTAAAAGTTCTGAAGGCTGATTGCAACTCTTATTAATTATACTGAATATTCGAAAATATAGAATTTAAAATATAAATAAATTTTCCAAATTGAGCACACAATGTAAATTTTTACTATTTTAATCGCATTCTCAAAATAATACATATCGAGATGCATTATTAATTTAAATCTTTATTAATATTAATTAAACTTTTAATACTACTTTTGAAATATCAAAGCTTTATTAACAATTAAAATTTCAGTATATCTAGGTGAAATATAATTCAATAAATAACAATGACACATCAGAGCCAAGTAATGGAACTCGAATTCTTAAATCTACCATTCTTATCAGGTCATACAGCAATTATTCAAAGAAGATAGCAATTATCCTTATCAACGTAATTATTATATTAAAATAATTAAAGAAACCATTATTTAATTAATCGTTCTTATTTGAATTATAATTTAAATTAATTTAATTAAAAGACGAATAAACTTTATCTTTTAATTTGTATTTTTATCGTTTCTTTTTATTAAAAAAATTCACATAATTTATGATATAATTGCATTCTCATCACCAAATAAAAGAATTAAATAAAGAATTTACAATTTCTTTATTCCATTTATAAATTTTTTGTTGCCTCTAATAAAATATATCAATGTAATTCTGAGGAAATAGTAAAACTATTAATAACCATTTTGAAATTTACAAATTGTTCATTTCTTTTTCTATACGTTTTAAGACAAGAATTGATTTTGAAAAAGAAAAAATTGTTAAAAAAAATTTTAATAAATTATAAGTGTATAAATAATAGACATTTATTTTTCTTAATCTTTTTCTTCATAAATATATTTCGTACCTTTTTTATAGAACATAATTATTTGGAAATTTTAAGGATATTTAAGATGTACAATCAATGATAAAACAATATTCATTTTTATAACATTAATAAATTATAGTTATAATTTTCGAACATCTTTAGACTTAAATTACGTATTGTGCCCATTAATTATATGCTACTCCGATATAAGTAGACCATTATTATATTAAAGCTTTTGAAGCAATCAATCTTTGATTGAATATTTTTTACAGTTTGTTATTAAATTTGTGATCCTTAGAAAGACATATATATTTATAGAAATTTGTCACCCTTTGAAGTATAAGATTACATTTTTTATTATTTTTCGAGGTATAAAGTCACATTTTTGTCACCCTTTGGACATAAAAATCCACATTAGCGGAGCTAGTACAGAGTGCTAAAATTAATTGTATTTCAAAATAATGATTTAACTCTGAATCGCTCTGTTGTTATTCCCTTTTATCAATTCGTTTTAGAATGAATATACAATTTAGTTTGCTATGACTTGTCGTATCATGGAACAGATATTCATTTCATTTATATCTTTCACCACTCCTCTTTTTTAACAGCAAGAAAAATAGCATAATTTTCTATGAAATCAATTAGGGCGCCTATAAGTTCCTGTGTGCCAAAGCTCACAAAATATGCCACCTTCTAATGTGGTCTAAAATGTGAAATACGCGTCACTCCTGTATAGGTAAAAAAAGTTAAAAAAAGTTAAAAAATCAATAGTCTATTTGGTTCCCTATAAGGTTAGAGCGGTAAGGATTTACTGGTTGCCACGTGTGGAAAGGACATCAAGATGGGTAAAAATTGTTTAAAATGAACATAATTTTGGTTTTTTAGCTGGTTTGAGTTTCTTTAATATGTGATTTATTTATTATTTTAATATATTTATGGTTCTAATTAATTAAATATTTAATTGTATCGTTAATTCAATTTGGAATGTAAAGAAATCTAAAAAAAATGCAATTCATCTCTTCATTTCATGAAATAAATTTAACACAACTGTTAAAATTCAAAATAATTCAAATATTTCAGTAAAATTTTTTTTATTAAACAAAGCCATTTAAAAATATATAATACAAATTCAAGAACTAAAAGAACCATCTAATAAAAAGTGTAAAATTAAAATATAGCAAACAATGCTCATCAAATATTCCTACGAAAAATTTTATTTTATTTGTTTAGTTTTAGCCTAAGAAAAATAAATAAATTCCCAGCAAATTTTCTCCATCTATGCAAATTTAAAGATGATCAATTCCAGATTGTTACTTTTTTCTTGTATTATTCTTTTGTCTTTTCTAATATTATATTTTTTTTATTATTATAATATGTTTATTACAATATTCAATTTATTTTTAGAACAATACAAAAGCTTATTTCATTAGACATATGAATCATACTAAATAACTATTTAACAGATCAAATATCAAATCGTTTATTTATACTTTGAATATTTCCTAATAATTACAAACAAAATATAATATTTTTTTTAAAAAAAAATCAAAATTATCAAAGTTAATTAATTTAATAAGAAATATTTAATATTACAATTTTTCTAACTTAAAAATATAAATAAAGAAAAATTATATATAATGAATTCGCCAATCAAAATATCAACGTATTTGCCTCAATATTAGTAAAGTAAATAGTAATATATTTTATCAAGGTATTACTTCTTGAAAGCTACCTTTTGAACTTCTTTTTTTTCTCTATTTTTTTTTTCTTTTTCCTTTTTGACGTCAAATGAATGTGACACTGATTCATCTATAGTGAAATTTCTTTAAGTATCTGGTGTCCGAAATGGTTGAAGACCTCCAAAATCATCCTCATTCCGTGTTCTTTCATATCTATGTCGACAAATATTTATTGCTTGAAATAATTTGCCAACAATACTTACTAATAAGCTAAGACACGAGGAGACGAGTGCAAGAAGAGGAATTATATCATATATAATCACACTTTGTTGATATAATATCTAAAATATTGAAAATTTTTATACTTAAAAAACAAAACAAAATACTAACATTTTTTTTCCATATTCATAAAAAAGAATTTGAAGACTGACCTGAATAATCACTTGTGGTAAATCTTCAAGAAGAATGTTTAAACAAGAACCCCAAAAGATTCTACTTTTTCCTTCAGTCGAAAATGGAGCATTGAAAATTTCAAACCCAGCCATATTTGAATGGAGAATACTCAATGTTTCAATGTCGGCCCCTGATAAAACTGTAAATATTGATGCCACCTTTCCATGTTGAGTGAACCAACTCAAGAAAGTCTTAGATTTGTTTTCTTCAAAGATAATATAAAATGCCAAAATAGTGTTGGTGACGATCGGAACAGTCAAGAATATGATACTATTTATATGTTTATATATTTATATAAGTTTTTGATAAATAAATAAATAAGTGAATATAAATATAAATATGCGAAGATATATTAATTGATAAATTTACCTTGGATTATATAATACTTCGACAACATCACCATTCTTACTGACGAAAAGGACATCCATTACAAAATCAAAAATAATTAATCCAAGTTGTAAAATAGCCGTGTTACGACCCTTTAAGAGAATTTAAATAATTTAAATACACAAATTTACATTTTCTATAGTTAAACTGAAAAAATAAGATGTCATTTTTTTTTTACCTTGTTGTTCATTATTTTTGCTATTAAGAAAAGACCCAGTAAAATTCCAAATGATATTATAACACCCATAAGTTTTATCTTATATTTTACCCATAAGTTTTCTAATTGAAAAAGAAAGAGGGATAAGTAATGATAACATATTAAATAAAATTCAAACTATACTCACGTCTTGGTTCAAATCCAAACTCTTCATCTAAATAATTTGTGGTAGGGAATAAACAAATGGAAGTTATACTTTTATATTTAATCATAAATTTTAAATCATTTATAATAGATTGTACACTTCTTTCACTTCTGGATGATTGAATATCAAGTGAAATGAATATTTGACGATTAGGACTAATAGTGGTATCAACTTGGGTTTGAGCATTTATTTTTAGTCGATCGAAATCAACAGGAATAATTTTAGATAATTCAGTTCGTAGATCGAAAAAGAAATCATCTTTTTCAGTTAAATTAAGATTTTCGTAGTGTTGGGTACCTTCCATAGTTAAACGCAGCACTCCAGATACTGTGCCTAATTGTAGAAATTTTCAATACATTTTGAATGATTTTATATTATCAAACACATATGATATCAATTGTACTGAAATTTACCTGCAAAAGTTTCTGTACTTGGAACTAAAGACCGTCAGGATATAAAAGAGAAAAAAATAATTTGTATTTAAATTAATAATATATAACTGATAATAAAATAATATCATT
This sequence comes from Diversispora epigaea, assembly GCA_003547095.1. Lineage (NCBI taxonomy): Eukaryota > Fungi > Glomeromycota > Glomeromycetes > Diversisporales > Diversisporaceae > Diversispora > Diversispora epigaea. The sequence continues at coordinate 38,311 of PQFF01000563.1, read as the reverse complement.
TGCATACATACTTGTATTGAATTTCCAAATATTATCATTTATACCCATTAAAGGTTCATCGTATTTTTTGCTTTTTACAAAATTATTATCAATTTTAACATAAAATTGGCTATTAGGATAACTAAAGGTACTTATGATAACTTTTACAGTTACAGTTAATCCATTATTAGAGATGAAACAAAATTTATTATTGTTGCTATTAACAAATTGTCGAGTAATGTTGTTGTCTTTACTATCATCAATTCGGTAGATCCAAATATTTCCATCAGAAGGTTCCACTGGTTCATAATATGTGATTGTAATATTACCCATATCCGTTAAAGTTGAAATATTAGAAATATTAGCATTTATTGAGGGACTTGTAGAATCTATTAGAAGATTTGAATAACCATTATCCGAATTTCCCGAGTAGTTAGGTATATTTGTGGTATTAAGACTCCACGTATTATTGCTTTCCATTTGTGATAATAACAAAGTATTATTAGGCAAAATTATCAAAATTCCCATGAGATTTAAAACTGATGGTTCTGGAAAATCCCATTTCTCAAAATTATTTTCGATTTCGTTAAAATAGTATCCATAAGCACTGATATGATCGTCAGCATCTACGAAATAAGCATAAAATAAATAACCACCATAAGGAATACTTTTTATTAACCATCCTGTAGTATCATTTGAGGGGGGTAATTCGGGTAAGTTGTTTATTGGGGTGATTTTTGTTACAGATCCAGATATTAAGAAATCAAGTTTAACAAAATAATTTGTGGAATTAATGACATTGTTCTGAATGACGGTAAGTGTACAAACATGTCCAATTCCAGAACTTGAAATACCACAAATTAAATTAGATATTGTAATATTAGGTAAGGATGATTGATAAAGCAGTTTTGGCGTACTAAATTGCGTTTCATTATATCCTATTCTTAAATAATATACTTCGGCATAAATTTCCAAAATATTGTTGGAATTAGTGGAGTTGATGGAATTTCCTATAATTATGCTATAACCCTCGTCAGCAGTAGCCATGAAATCAAGTATTGTATTTATATCTTTTTGGGGAAATGTAATATTTCCTTCTTGTAACTTTTTAAGATTGAATGAATCACCTCTAAAAATTAAATTAAATTGTAAAATCTTATAATATCAAATATTTGTCATAATATAAAAAACTCACATCATATATTGTTGCCATTCGACAAAAGTTGAATTCCTCCCAGCTAACCTAATAAAACCTTTTGCTGGATCAACATTAGACACAATTGACGTTACTGATGGATACCAGATATTATTTTCGATGAAAACCCCCCCTAAATATACTTCTCTTAATAGTTTAGAATATATTTTCGAATAAAAGTAATAATAATTGTCATTTTTATTAAATATAATATGATGTAATATGATATCGTAATGATAAAATTATTGAAAATATTTACTCATATAATTTGCCGTTCCAATCAATGATACGTCCCCATTCTTCATAAGTTGTAATATTTTCTGGATTTGAAGCATTGAAGTATCTAACAAGTAAGTAGCCCCTTTGAAGTGCATGTATACTTATAGGGTCCTGGATAGAATTAGGACTTTTAATAATGAGCCAGTTAAATTCTTGAATTTCTAGGTCTTTGTCTATTTCACTGACTGTTCCATTGGGATGAATAATGCGTAAAGATAACACTGGCCTTGTCCACATTTTTTCAGAAACCCCTGTTTTATTGGAATTACTATTAATAATTCGAATAATTACTGTCCCATCGAGATATTCCACGTCTTGCCACATCTGTGGTGGTGTGTCGAGTGGATTCGTTTCATTATATGTAAAAATTCCATCACTAAATACTGAAGACGTCAGAGAAAAAATTGCTATCCATACTATTGACAAAACCATCAAATTTAAGTTTGATCGTATCATTATGATGAAATAATAGAGATAAATATTTTAATTTATTTTTGAAAAAAGATAAATTTTGAGGATTCAAGCTCGTGAAAATTTAGCGTCTAACTTTTTTATTTTTGACGGAAACGAACTATGGGTACTTAATGTAATGGATATGAGAAAAAAAGTTGTTACACTAAGTTGTTTCTAAGTTATCTCCTCTAAAGAATAATTTCTTTACGATACTTTAGATGTTAAATAAATAAATAAATGGTTGTCTTAACATTATATATGTGTACAATATCAATTCAAAAAAATATGCACATAAAAAACCCGATATATCCTTTCTTTTTGTCGATCTAAAAAAATATTATTTCCAAATTCAGTAATCTAGAAAGGAATAAAATTGTTCGGATTATCTGTGCGTAACTATAATAGGAACATAATGGTATTATTACTTTCTTGTTAAAGGCCATTGAGAAGGTTTCGTTTATTCTAGTGTAAGTTAAGTTCGCTCTCAAAAAACTTCAAAGCTTACAGTTTATACTTCATTACGGATATTTCCGATATGTTCGCCGGTTATAACTATAATAGAATAGGACATAATAAGAAAAAAAAATGGAACTATTTTCTTGCTAAAGGCCATTGAGAAGGTAATAAGGTTAAGACTACTGGGAAGATTTTCTTATTAATTCCTTTATTCTAGCGTAAGTTAACTTTATTCGCTCTCGAAAACTTCAAAGCTTGCAGTTTGCATATTTTTCACGGGTATGTTCTCCGATTATAACTATAATAGGGCATAATTAGAAAAAAATGGATGCTATAATTACAGTGTGTGTTGGACAAATTTATTAGGTTATTGCAACATCGGATGATTAGATTGATGTGCAAATTAATTAAAAGAGACATTGAAAGCAATAGATTTGTTTAATAAAAAATTAATATGGAATACGCTCCCCATTTTTTTTAATAATAAGTTTACATCGTTCCTTCATGGAACCTACTAAATTAATAAGAACAGAATTTGGAATGTTACTCCATTCTTCTACCATAAATTGTTCTAATTCCATCAAATTTTTTGGTTGCCGCTTTTTCACATTCCCTTTAACAATACTCCACAAGTTTTCGATAGGGTTAAGGTCGGGACTATTGGATGGCCAATCGATTACGTCGGGGAAATTTTCTCGAAGAAATTCTTTGGCTACACGACTTGTATGCTTCAGGTTGTTATCCTGTTGAAATCTCCAATCATTATTTAGAATCCTTGTTATCTCGAGTAAGTATTGTCTTAAAATTTGACGTAAAATGGACCATCCATGATTCCCCTAAAACAAAAAAAAAGCTTGTTTTTCCTTGTATGCTAAACCCACCCCAAGCAAAAATTTTTGAACGGTCTTTTGGCATGCAACGAATTGGACGTGTTCCTTTGTACCAATGTTTTATTGTATTCCTAAATAATTGAAAAGCCGTTTCATCAGAAAGCAATGTTTTTTCCCAATTATCATTAAGGTGATTCTGTGCTCATTCTAGACGCTTCTGTTTGTGTGCTGCTGTTGACATCGGAGTTGCTATTGGCAATTTTTTGTTGTACCCCAGTGTTTTCAAATGTCGTAAAATTGTTTTATATGATAACTTTACTCCTTTTTTTAAACAATTTATTTGCTAAGGTCCATGAAGATATTGAAGGATTCCTTCTTACAAACTGACCAATTGCCTTAGAACTTTCCGGCGTAATTTTTTTTGGACGTCCTTGACGTTTTTTATGTGCCACACCCAGTTTTTTTTTTTAGTTTTGTGATATTATAATAAATTGCTGATCTTGGAATATTAGTTCTCTGCTGTATTTCTCTTGTATTTCTTGTTATGGTTTCAGCATGTGTATTTTTACTTGTAGGTGGCATTTTGGTCAGTCATTGTTTGAGGAGACGATCGTAAATTGACGATTAAAAAAATATCACTGCGATCTCTTATTATCACGTGAGCATGTGTTTAAATTAGGCAAGTAGCACTAATTTAATTCCGGTCCAAAGACTTTTGTCACACACTGTATTTTTTGTTGCTAAAGTTAATTGACTAGGTTTCTCGAAAAAATAAGGTTAAGACTAATGGGGAAGCCGGGAGGAGATATTCCTCAATTACAAGAAATTTTTTTTAAAAAATAGTATATAGTATTAATATGATATGCACATTCTATAAATCCTATTTTCCTTAATTTATCCTTTTGTTTTGCGCAAGGAAATAAATTACTGAAACTCATCTTGTCAATTTGAATCTTTGCGAAAATTTCTAAGTTAACTATGGGTGAACAAGTGGGGGAAGTCGTAAAAGAAGAGCTTCCAAATGATGAAGAGGCAATTTCGAAGGAAATTAAACAATCGCAAGAAATGGTTAATAGTGGAGAAAAAATTTTTGTATAAAGTCAGATGCAAAAACCGGAAGATCTAAAACAAGAAATTGGCATCAGTAAATTTTTTTAAACGTAAGCCTTCGAAGTCCTTCACTCCGATAACCTTCGAATACCTCCAACATAAACGTAATATTTACGAAGGTTATTGGTACCGAAAACCTTCATTTTTATTAATAAAACGTAATACTCCGGAGGTTATTGATATCAATAACCTTCAATAACCTTCACTTTATCATAATAAACGTAATATTTGCGAAGGTTATTAGTCCGATAACCTTCAATAACCTTCACTTTATCATAATAAACGTAATATTTGCGAAGGTTATTAGTCCGATAACCTTCAATAACCTTCACTTTATCATAATAAACGTAATATTTGCGAAGGTTATTGGTCCGATAACCTTCAATAACCTTTGAAAACGAAATTATTACAATAACCTCCGACATAAAAAATTTCCTGATGCTTCAAACACTTAAAGAATTAAAAGGTGAGAATCATCAATTAGATTTACAAGAATTCATACAACAAATTACGGAATTAAGAAAAGATCTCGGACACAAAAATGAAGAATCGAAAAATGAGAATGCAGAACATATGAAATCAATGAATTTAGTGAGAAGTAGGATAAGGAGATGGTCGTGGATGTTTGTTCATTCCCGATTATCGAAAAAGACTTGAATGGCCCTTCTAAACGTAAAATACTTACAGCAACCAAGATTTATCCGCGAAGTGAGAAGGTGCCTCAAAGTAATAAGAAGGAAACTCAAAGTAATTTTATGGATACCCTATAAGAACTATATATACTTAAAATATACTTAAAATATACTTAAAATATCCTTGATATCCTTAAAACATACTTAAAATATTATTAATATTTGAAACTTAGCAAAAATCGGTTATTTAAATTATATACCATTATACTTAAAATATTATTAAAATATACTTAAAAAAAATTTTTATAATTAAAAAAATATACTTAAAATATACTTAAATATACTTAAAATATA
>PQFF01000563.1:4260-29686 GCA_003547095.1 Diversispora epigaea | reverse complement strand
TATATTTTAAGTATATTTAAGTATATTTTAAATATATGTATCATATAAATAAATTGATAAATTTAAGTATATTTTAAATATATTTTAAATATACTATTATATACTTAAAATATACTTACTCATTACCTAGATTAGGTATATTTAAGATAGATATTAATTATATTTTAAGTATGTTTTAAATATATTTTACTGTAATTTTAAATATGATGGATTTTATACTTAAATATACTTAAAATATATTCAAAATATATCTAAAATATTATTAAAATATACTTAAAAATAAGTATATTTTAAGTATATTTTAAGTATATTTTAGGTATGTATATTTCTTATAGGGATAATAATATGATATCTTACTAGAACACGATATGGAAATAGTACCACAGCAAAAAATATATATCGAAAAACTAGTAATTCATAAAAGGATTCACCAATTACAATGTATCATTACATTTAATAAATTATTTATCAAAATATATTGGTATTGGGAAGTTTGTTTTTTGAGCGTCCTTAAAATAAGCCCGGGTCTAGACTTTTATCCTAGACATCCTATGTAAATATATTTTTTTGAAAGTAGCTAACGCGTGATAAATACAATTGTGACCTAGTTTAAGAGTGTAGACCCGGGTCTAGGATAAATTTACCTTTTTTTTGATACCGTGGTAACGACGGGGGGTTGGAAATGTGGTACGAAGGAAATAGTGCGGAAAACGTGTGGCGTGGGAATGATGGAAATGATGGAAATGATGGAAATGATGGAGTTGTGAGATGATAGAAATGATGGAAATGATGGAGTTGTACGAATGATGGAAATGATGGAGTTGTGAGATGATAGAAATGATGGAAATGATGGAGTTGTACAAATGATGAGAATGATGGGAGAAAGAAAATGATGAGAGGAAAATATAAAAGCAGCAGTAGTAAAAAGAAAAGAAGCAGAGAGTTCCTTTTCGTGGCATATTTTAAGATAGCAACATTTAATATTTTATCTCTATTTTTATATTATTTTATTCATTTTTATTCTATTAAATAAATTATAACAACGTTTATAATAATATTCGTGTAAATAGTAGAAGTAGTAACAGAATAGAAACACGCCATTGTAATATTTTGTTGCCTAACTTCTAATAAACCTTTCTAACTATAAATAAACGTTCTATTTCTTCCTAAAGTTATTTAAATCTGTTAGCCTTGCCAGTGTATCTAGTGAAAGGGAAAACTACCTCTACTTCACTTACTCACGCACCTTCTAGATAACACCTGAGACTTTTGTAATTGTTGTTTGAGTTGCCACACTGTGTTAAAATTAAGATAGTGATACACGAAGAAGTGTAAGCTATCAGTGTGGCCGGAATTGATTTGTTGTGTAATTTCGCTTTAGGTACTGTCCAGACGTGACAATACTTTCATTTTCCTGTCACGTGATATTACACGGGTCGATCACATAATTTACATTGCTTGATTGGTTCGTTTTGAAAAATTAAAATTAATTGAACTGAATATAATCAAATTTTATCATATACTCATATCTTATTACGTACAAAGTTTACATTTAAACTTGTTATATTCATATTAAACACTGTCTACTACAATTACATACGTGCCTATTGAAGATTCCGAAAATGTTCCTTACGTTCATTTAGTGTCCGCCTCAAATACTTACTTAGATGAACTAACTGTTAATATGCGTGAGGTAATTTATCTCGCTCATTATAATTTTATTATTTTTATATGATACATAGAATACAAACAAAATACAGATTTTAAATATGATATATTACAACTTTATTGTAAAAATTTTAAGTAAGCGGAAAATTTGAATATATGGCTATCGGGAAATTTAATAAGACGTAATATTACGTAGATTTACATATATTTACGTATAATTACGAATAACTAGGAAATGGTAAACCCTTGTAAGTCTGGAGCATATACTAGAAATTGAATTGTAAAGAAACATATAAACATCAAAATAAAAATCTATTTTTTTTTCGTTTATATTTTTATTTTTGTTTTTTTTTATTATCCATCTATCAATTTTATGCGGCGTGACAACTGGAAGTCTTCATGTGTCATTCTTATCTTCAAATCATCACATTAATTCCTAAAAGTCGCGCGTAAATCTACATACTACGTAGATTTATGTATATTTTACGTAATATTACGGCTTATTAAATTTTCTGATGATTATTATTATTATAAATTTAATACTACATGTATATCAAAATCTTTTGACTTCTGGTTTAAGGATATGACCAATTCCTTCCAATAACGGTTTTCGTTGATCAAGTAATGATTTCACCTCTTCAAGGGGTGGAGCCAGTTTTTGTTTTCTTTTTTGTTTCAGAAACTTATTAAATCATTAAATAATAATAGAAATAAGCAATAATAATAATTATAGTTATAGATAATAAATAAACAGTATATAATACTTACATTGGATCACAAAAGTATGATCGACTGCAGAAGATCGAAAGATTCAAAAATTTATTTATAACACATTTGAAGTTATCAGACAAATTGAAATTAGAGGCATTCAAGTTTTTTAAAAAACATATTGCATTAAAATGTTTGCATGCATGAAGAAAATAGTGATAATTTTCATAATGTAATTTTGTTTACAACAATTAAAATTTTTTTAAGACAAAATTAAATACAATTTCTTTTAAAATTATTAGTTAAAAGCAGTAAATGACCACAAAAATATTATTAAATAGTATGGGGCCACTATAGGTAAAATAAATTATTATTTAAATGTTATTATCAATTAAATAAAATATTAAATTAAATAATAATATTTTAGATCATTTAGCAGAGAAATGCTATCTAGTGTTAGATGCTAAAGATGATAATTTAACTAATCTATTGTTGATGATTCTATAGAATGAAGTAAATACTGTTTTAATTAATATACTATATTAAAAAATTCGAAATTTGTAAATTTATTATAAATTGAATATTTTATATTTTATTGTATTTCAAACTTAAAAAGCATTTAAATGTAATCCACATGAAAATATCATAGAATTCTTTGGAATTTCACAAAAAGATATTTTAAACGAAAATATAATAAATTGTATAATTATATAATTATATATATACTTGATACAGATTTAACTTAAAATAAACTATGTAACTAAGTGTTGGCCATAAATATTACAGATAAATATATTTCACGCTTTACTATGATTATTATAATAGTAAAAATCGAAGAATTAACAAAATAATTACTACCTATTCCTTTTCGGGAAAAGAATGCAACTTTTTCCTATCTGGGAGTAGAACAACGCCACCAGTGTTCGAAATATATTTTGTTTGGCTATTAATATAATTAAATAAATTAAAAATAGGCTTAGTCGGCTTAGTCAACTAAAACTAAAAATTTTCCATAAAATTTATTAAACGTACTCATTATTTGTAATTTATAAAAAAAATGTTGATATTTTATTTAATAAAAATCTTTATTACAAACTAATTTATACAAATATAATAATAATTTCGTGCTTAATTTTAAAATTTTACAATGTCAAAAAATTAATAAATATTGCTTTATAATATAATTTAGTAAGTAAAAAACATATGACGTTAAATAAATTTATAAATTAAACGTATCGTATTCGTCGCCTAATTAAAAAAAAAAAATCAAATTAAATATAAACAAAAAATTATGAATGAAAAAAATGAATGTGAAAAATATATAATTGGTACTAACTAGCATTTATTTGATAAAAAGATTCTGTAAGTAAATTTAGTTAAAATACTGATGACAATTAGGCAATTAGAAGAAAATGGTAAATTTGTCCAATCCTTTCTTGGCATATTTTATTGGATGACATTTTTTTGTTCACTTAAATATTAATTTATATTTTCACGGACACAAATGATGTAAAAGGCAATTTTCTTGGACCCTGGAGATAATATGTATGTTTAAATTTTTATTATTATCGTATGTAATAACAAAAGTGAAAAATAAGAAAATATACTGGAGAACATATCCGTGGTGAAAGTGTGTAAACTGCAAGCTTTGAAGTTTCCTGAGAGCGAATAAAAGCTAACTTGCACTAAGAAACTAGAAAACAATACTTCATAAGAATTTGCTAAATTTATTCTGCAAAAGAATGGACAATAATTAATGAGGATGTTCGTAGTGTTGTGGCTATTGGTGTTTAGAAAAATATTTTTCTTATGTTAATGATTCAATTAAATTATTAGCTTTCAGATTATTTCGATGAATAAGTTTACATTCGTCCTTAGACCTACGCTTATGCACAAAAATAAAAATGATATTTTCGTAAACAATGATCGGAAAGTAAACTTTGACCTTTATTACTCAAAAAAAAAATCCACCATCATTTGTTTTCATATTAATATAAATAAACAATCATTGTATGGTAATTTCAGTTATTTTATGGTACGATGAACAATTAAAACCAATTGAATGGGGATTTCCCGAAAGCGTTCACTGGATTGAACTATTTAAACTATGTTTAATCAAATCCACTCAACTGTCAACTCTCCCACCTCCCACTAAGACTTAGCTTTAAAACTGCCATATCTGATTATTACGTAAATCGAGCTATTCGATCAAGAAAACATTGATTCGGTCTTAAATTCTTTACCCAGGTTCTTCTCGTGCTTACGGTATGGGAATGAGTTAGTACACAAAAATACTTGGAATATTTGTAATAATCATAACAATATTGAAATATTTCATGTTTAGGTTCCTGCTGAATGTAATAATGATGTTATTACAATAATGCGATAATGTGCACTAACTACTGATTTAATAAAGATAAAAAAAGTCCATATTGGGTATTTACTGCAGAATGTATGATATTTCTTTCTAACTTTGATAAATATTATGTATGTGACTTTGAATTTTTAAAAATAACCCTTTACTTTTTAGCTTAAGCCGCTTCCATTCATTGTATGCGATCCTTGAAAGAATATAAATTAAAGATTGGGGGTGAGGATTTCATACATTCCTTTCAACTAATATATTTACAGAATATTTCAATTGTTTTGGACTCCTTTACGGTCGTTGATTGCGGCAGGGAAAAATTAAAAGAAGCCATTGAACAAAATGGTGAAGGCTGCGGGAGAAGTTTTGTTGATAAAGAATTTCTCCAATATATAATTGTATAAGCAGTAATAAAGAACGTCTTGTTGCATTATCTTGTTTTGATGCCCGTGAAGTGCTTTACGATCAAAACGAAAATCCTAATCAAATGTATGGGGATGGGGATGATGACGAAGAATTAGGTGAAAATATTAATAATAAATCTCATACGTGGGTTATTTCTACTACATATAAAAGTGTTTCTTTAGGATCAATTGGTGGTATTATAAGATTTCTTGATAGTAACATTAATTTATTGGGATCTCGACCATTAATAAACAGCAATCATTATAATTCATGTATCAGGAATTTATAAACAAACTTTAAAATTAGAAGGGTTCAAGAATTTCAAAATTTAAAACTTTCAATTGCCAAGATTGAATGATTCGAATTACCTCAACAACTCTCAATTGGTCTTTCATGCCTTTCTTGTTTAGATCATTGGCAAAAGTTATTTTACACACGAGTATTATTAAAAATAACTTTATGGTACATTCGTTTAGAAATCGACAACAAATCGTTGAAATGTATAATTTAATTACTGATGATTTAGAGATGTTATTTAAAAGTCATGAATCTTCAGCAGCTCCCGACATAATTTGTGGTTCTCCAATCTTTGCGAATGAAGAAATCTTAGTATTTTGTCGGGAATCATCAGCATTACATTATACTTAGTTAGAGATTACCACCAAACAATTAAGAGGAATTTATAAAATTGTGGCTATAGATTTTATTGGTAATGATAGTAAACTTTTAATAGTTCTTGAAGAACAACAAGAAAGTAAAATAAAACAAATATTTATAGTACGGGATTTATTTACCTAATTTATGGATTCCATACGTCAAATTTGCTACTCTAAAGCTCGCACACATCGATTAATAAATTCCCATGGGTGGTTGAAATCTTATTTCAGAGTTAGTGTAGGATTTTCGTTTTGATCGTAAAGTATTTCACGCGCATCAAAGCAAGACAAAGCAACAAGACGTTCTTTATGACTGTTTATACAATTAGATATTGCTAAAGAATAACATCATTTATCATAATATATATTGGTTTACTAAAATCTTCAATTTCATATAACTTAAATTTGAGCCCCACTATTATTTTATATTAGCAATTTAAGATTAAAGATTTGTTATTAAAAATTTATTTTTAAAAAAAAATAACGATATAATAATTTAATAATTCATTAATAATTAATTTTACCTGGATTAAAAGTAATAATTTGTTGACCGTCTGGACTTTTCGCTATGTAGCAACCTAGCCGTGAATTTTTCTCTCTGAAATTCATTATCGAAGAAGTATCTTCTGAAGGTAAAAATTTATAATATTTTATATATAAAATATATATATGCAAACGCCTTCCGAATTTAGTTCGAGTTTCCTTATTTTTTACAAACACTCTTTATTCAGAATTCCTATTTTTATTTTTTCTGTTAAAAAGCATCATGTCAATCATCCCATAAAAATACATATAAGAAAAAATAGTAATAATAAATAATAATAATAATAAATAAAAAAAGAGAAAGTTTTCTAACACCACTATTAAGCTCGTTCTTTTGAACCTGATTTTCGTAACAAAATGCCATTTTCTACTAAGGTGAGGTGTTTTGTTACTCTCGTTTTGAGCTTCACAATGGTCATCAAATCATTCATCAAGTTATTAATCGATCCCAATTTGATATTATTGAACATGCGGTGTACTGTATATACTAACTAGAATAAGAAATTGGGAACCATTTTGAGCGCTAAATTTCGTATTTAGAATTTAATATTGTGGTGGTAATCAATGCCAAGATTTTCTACGGGTATGGAACTACGTTTACTAATTTACTAATGATATTATTATTGCTAATTCTTCTTCTGTCGTTCTGTTACTAGTTTTTTTGTGCAATATTTCTCTTTCTGTATTTTCATTAATTAATAATTCAATATCTGTTTACCATTTACTTGGATCCTCTTAATCACTGTTATCATCTTCAGGAAAATTAATAAGGCATAATATTACATAATATACATAGATTTATGCATAAATTTACATTATTATGTAATAATACATGAGTAAAACAATATTGTTGTTATCTATTTAATTATAGATTACTCATTCCATTATTATCAAATTTAACTTATAAATATATTTACAAAAATATTCAAGGAGATATCAAGAATATATTTTGTTATTATTTAATCTAATAAAAATATGAATTAAAATCTTTCTCGTTACAAATTAATTATTGAAATTTCTTCAAGATCCTTTTAAACGACGAGATTTTTTAACTTTTAAAGTTCATAAATATACTTCCATGAACTAAATATTTATATATTTTAATAATTATTGCACACTTCACTTATTATAAAAAAGTGATCGACGATCTGCATAATAATCGCCGACTTGTCATCCTGTTTATAAATCAACTCTCGCTCGCGCCAACACCAGCAGTCGTTCTTCTTGAACTTTCTGGAGATATGAAGATGGCCATAGGAGACATGCTAATATATGTATAATAGTATTTGTAATAACTCCAGTTTTGTTTGTGCTTGTGGTGTGAAAAGAAAATATAAAAAAAAATTCTAAAAAAGAGAACAGGAGAAATCTTCAAAAAAGAAACTGATAGAAATAATATGGATAATATTTATGTGTGAATAAATTAAATTTATTTACATTCTTTTTAGTATTCAATAAATGAAACAAGAAAATATTTTAATTATTTTAATTATTTAACTAAATATTTATTGCATTTAATAATAATTTAAATAACCGATTTTTACATAAATTATAATGAATGTGTGTTAAATTCATCAATACTATTGTTATATTTTTCTTTTAATCTTCTTGATTTCAAGTTTTCGATCTCTTGAATGTCGCCAATACGACAAAAGACAAAATCCTTTATTTTATTACCCTAAAAAATAATTTATTTTTATTACATAGCCAATAAGCTATTTTATTTTATTATTTTTTATTTCGTTTCCTTTTTCCCCAAAAGTAGCGATTCTCCTTTAAAAGTCCCAAAGTATTTTACATAAATTCATTAAATATCATTAACAAAGTACTAAAAAAAATAATCATTAAATTATTCACTTTGGCAAGACGATTTGCTGATGCTTACAGTATATTGTGTAAAATATTGATATTTACTTTTCTCATATTAGTCTTGAATTATTATTTAATTAAATAAACAGTTAAGATTATTATCATCGCTTTATACTCAAATTTGTCCAACTGTAGCATCCACCATACGACCACATGATAAATCGTTACGCAAAAAGCAATAATAAGTTGAGATCTAGAATATAAAAATGGATCAATTTTTTTTCAACACCCTTGGGTTAGGGCTAGATATTATATCTTATTAATTAAAAAAGAATTCATGCTTTAACGGGAATTTTGACTCAAATAAAATTAACCCAAATTCGAATTTCCAAACCTTATCCTTAATATCTATCGATCTCGATAAAGGACGTTACTAAATTGCACCACTGGTGCCCAACACCACAATGAGAATTAGCAAATAAAATTGTCAGATTTTGTGATCTTGCATTTTGGTTGGTTGCAGATCAAAAATTCAAAACAAAGCCAAAGAAATATTCATTTTTCAAAATTGCTTGTTGCTTCAAATTTTGACAATGAAACCATCTTCCAGGTAATAAGACAAAATGCTCCTTGTAATTTTTTACATCTAAATATCACTTTTAACCCTAACTCTAAGCCTGATGCAAGCTAATAAATTTCATTGTGGTGTTCAACACCACTGGTGCATTTTAAAATTTTTCATATTTATTACTTAATTATGTAAACTTTTTAATATTAATAAATTAAAATTGCAAAAATTGTCATGTAATCAGATACTTTTGTTAAGCAAAACAAAAAATCTGAAAATGAATATTAATCATTTATTACTAAAAGTGATATTAATAAACCAGCCAGAAATATCGCATGTTTTCTGTATAAGAATTGAGCAAATAATTAGTTGATAAAATCAAAGTTTTAAAAAATTTTGTTGAAATTTCAACATTATTATTTATTTAATTTTTATTGAAAAATTTGAAAATTTTATAGTAGATTCTTTAGGTTTATAGCATTAATATTACTTAGCTTCTAAAAAAATAAAATTTATTATATGACAATGATTGTTATTTATTTCTGGATTGTTTTTTTTTTGCATCACATTTTTATATTTAGGTCGTTTTTAATAGCATAGCATCTAAGTAAAGTTTAAATTTTCATTGAAAAGTATCAAATAAGATTTTAATTAAAGTTGTGACTTTTATTCTAATATACAAATATATATATAAGATAGTTAGTATTTATAATTGATATTTATCAAGATCGATAGATATAAAGGATAAAGTTTGGCAATCCGAATTTGATTAATTTTATTTGAGTCAAAATTTCTGTGCAAGCATGGATTCAATTTTAATTAATAAGATATTATATGATAGCCCTAATCCAGGGGTGTTAAATAAAAAAAAATTGTCCCATTTTTATATACTAGATCTCAAGTTATTATTGAATAAAGATTTATCTTATGAGTAACGATTTATCACGTGGTCGGATGGTGCATTTTATTAAACTTACTCTCCCGATAATAGGTTAAATAATTATTTTCATTTGAAGGTAATAATAAATTTTGTTTAATTTAATAAAGTTTTATTAAGAATAATGAATATTGACATAAATTTCTTTACTACAACCTGCCACATGTAATTTCAATAGATCTGAACACTGCGCATAAATGGCCCAAAGGTATCGTACTTCATCTAATATTCATCATGGTTTGTTTTAGATCCCGATACAGATGATATTGTTGACGATGGTGGTATTTATTTTAGGTTAAAAATTTTCATCCAAATTCACAAATATGAAATAAAAACTTCTCCGTTATGAAATAAATCCTGAATATCATGTGTTGGTGAATTGTACTAATAATAACAGGACTCTGAAAAAAAGAATTTTATCATAAAATAATCGATATATTAAAAATCCAAAAAAAGATAATTAAATAAATAAATAAAAATATTATTTACTTGTATTTTGAGACTCATCAGACTATTCATATTCCCATTATTTGTATCAGTAGACGCTCAGAAGATTCTCAAACTAAAGTTGAAGAGAATTTGATGATTCAACTCGCAACTTTTAGAAAATATAAAGAAAGTCATTGAACGACGTTCCAGACTGTTCTCGGAAGTTCTTTGTGTGAGAGAGTTTGATATAACCCTTGCAATATTTTACGAGTGGTGATGTTATTGAATGACATTTTTATTGATTTTGAAAATTTCATGAGATGGACGTAATGAAGATGGTTGATAAGAAGCATGTGAACCATCAGAAAATGATCCTTCGAATTGAGTGTCATGACTTGAAGATAAATCTGTTGTTTCTACTGACATGTGATTATTATTGTCGTTGTTGTCGTTAATAATGTTGATGTTATTGTTATTGTTAGTCGATTCTACCATTTGCTCTGAAGAAATGTTATTTTTTGTTGATGAGATGGAAACTATTTTAAGAATACAAAATATTTTTCAAAAACCCTTTGATGCATTGTATGATAAGCTGTGTAGACCAAGTTCATTCAGCTTGTATGGACAGTTTGATTCCAAAAACAATTGATAGACTTTTCTTCCACCAATCTTCTGATACATTCTAATACAAAATCAATATCAGTAATGATGTGTCGTTCCTCAAATGAAATCTTATTAGGTTCTACTGCAGCATAATCATATAAAGTTCATGATGTCCTTCTAATTCAACTTTATCAAATACTTTTTATTATAAATTAATTAATTTATTGGATTGGTTTGGTTTATTCTAAGCATTAAAAACGTTAAAAAAAACTTGGAGTATTAAAATGAAGTTGATTTTGTTACCTCATCAGGATTTGAATCTACATTATAACCAACCAACAACTTCATTATTTCTATTTGGTATTTCCTCGGGATCAAAAAATTCCACAAAATTTGATTTGCTATAAAAATAATTTATTAATAAGTTGAAATAAATAACTGGATTAATGAATAAATCTAATAATAATAAATAAACACATTCTTTTTCTCTTAATTTACCAGGAAATAATTCACTACGTGTACCATCTTCAGTAGTACCTTGCCACCATTCATCATCCACTTTAATAATTTCTCTAATTAATTATCCTTCTTCTAATGTTAATTCATTATCTTCGGCTAATTATTTGAACAATTAAATTGAATTAGTGTTTAGAGTAGAATGATCAAGGCAATGTTATGAAATTAATAAATGCCTGAATCAGAGCCAAAAAGAACACATGCCAAAAGGTTTGTTGATTCTTCAGCTGCCTAGAATTATTAAACTTTATTAAAATATTTAAACAATATCAATTGAATTTTATCCATATTCTAACAATTTGAGAATTTAAATACAAGTATTTTGAGAGAGAGGTGAGTATTTTATTTACTGGGTTCATGAGGTTGTTTATGTATCTGTAACATAGGTTGGAATATTATAAATTTGGTTGATATCTGGTATCAGATATTTATCAGATTTATAATATTTTAACTGAGTTTTCACTTAAAATTTGGCTGGAAAATTGAAAGTACATCATGGTCACTATTAAATTAGTGAATGTTCTTTTCTCTGTATCTTACAAAGCTTTGATAAGTGAGCTGGGAGAATTGAAAGCACAGCGGGACCACTGCTTAGTCAGTTGAACATTCTTTTTCCAGTTTCATTGCAGTTCTCAAGTTAACGAATGGCAAATAGGATGTGTGTTTATAATTGAGGAAACATGCCTTTCTTTGATTATATAAATACAATGATTATGCTCACCTCATTAAATTTTTTTTAGTGAAAAAATAAAGAAGTATAGATTTAATATACAAAGTAATTTCTAATGATATATAAAAGAAGATTTTACTAATATTATTAATTTATATTTTTAATTAGAATTATCAAACTTTATTAAAATATTTAAACAATATCAATTGAATTTTATCTATATTCTAATAATTTGAAAATTTAAATACAAGACTTTTGTGAGAGAAAGAGGCGAGTGTTTTATTCATTGGATAATACCATGGTATTGTTGTATCACTTTAAAGATATCAGTAATTGAAAAATATCCCATAGAATTTTATAAAATTAAAATACTAAATACATATATATTTTATCACTGTCATTATATTATAACATTATAACTATTATTATGATTGATTTTTTGATAAAGTTTTAAAATTCTTTTTTAATCTATCAAATCTTGCCTTGAATTTATTTTCAATATCATTTAATTTTTTTTGTAATGATTTCTTGTTGGATTTAGAAGAAGTCACAAAAATTTCTTCATCAATAAATATAACATCATTTTGTATATGCGAATTATCATGATTTTGTATAATGATTTTTAGAGAATTCTTATCACCATGGTCGGAATCGTCAGAATCAAGATCATCATCAAAATCATCATCACAATCATCACTATAATCAGAATCTGTCAATTCATCTAAATTCTTATCCATAGGATGAAATTTTTGTTTCTCATCAAGCCAGGTACCAATCACATTAGGATTAGGTATATAATAAATGTATCGAGGATTATCTCTTTCATTATCTGAAAATTTTTCTAAAGATTCATATTCAGCAATAAGATCAATACGATATCTATAAGCTTCTGTATGATCTGCTTTATAAGATTTATCAAACGCTCCACTATATAATTAAGAGAAAATCAAGCGAATTAAATTTATAATCCAAAAATTTTACAACTTTCAGAGAATTTTCTAATGCACACAATTTATAATAATAATTAAAATAGAATAGACTTACTTCATAAATGCGATCAACATATTTTGAAAAATTAACACCAATATTATACTTCCCAGTATACTCATTGCAATTACAGCAAAACTATCCCATTGGTTTAATTGATCCCATCGTCCATTAGTCCAAAAGAATACAGCTATTATTGATGAGAGGAGATCTGAATAGTAATTATCAAGTCGGGAAGTTTTATCAACATCCTGATAAATTGTTATATTTGAGTAAATGTCTGGATTCGAAGTGTCTTTAATTTTATAAGTAGGAATCACTAAACTATCATCTGCGCGATCAAGAAGAATGAACCNCTAAAGATTCATATTCAGCAATAAGATCAATACGATATCTATAAGCTTCTGTATGATCTGCTTTATAAGATTTATCAAACGCTCCACTATATAATTAAGAGAAAATCAAGCGAATTAAATTTATAATCCAAAAATTTTACAACTTTCAGAGAATTTTCTAATGCACACAATTTATAATAATAATTAAAATAGAATAGACTTACTTCATAAATGCGATCAACATATTTTGAAAAATTAACACCAATATTATACTTCCCAGTATACTCATTGCAATTACAGCAAAACTATCCCATTGGTTTAATTGATCCCATCGTCCATTAGTCCAAAAGAATACAGCTATTATTGATGAGAGGAGATCTGAATAGTAATTATCAAGTCGGGAAGTTTTATCAACATCCTGATAAATTGTTATATTTGAGTAAATGTCTGGATTCGAAGTGTCTTTAATTTTATAAGTAGGAATCACTAAACTATCATCTGCGCGATCAAGAAGAATGAACCTGAAGAAGATAATAATAATACAACAAAATGTAATTAGTAATGTTTAAAATAATGAAAAAAAATAAACGGAATTATTATAATTATTATATTACATAGCGTGACCGAATGCAAATATCGTGATCAACATGAAAACAAAGAATGGCCAAATAGTCCTTAAAATACTTGTAATGATATAAATAAAACGTCCTGGAGTTTTAAAATATCTTAATAATAATAACTACAAATAAATAAAATAATATTAATAGGATAGAGAATAAATAAAAATACTAAAAAATTTACTTGTCCAAGAAAGAGAGAAAGGGAGAGAAAAGGAGACAAAATAAAACCTACCAATTCAAACCACATAACTAAAGCTGTGAACGCTAAAACCGGATTAAATAATTGCAAAATAAATTCTTGATGAAAAAAACATATTAACGGTAATACCACTGAAACACAATCAAAAATATTAAAAATATTTATATATCGATACAATCCTTCTCTTTTTAATTGCACAATCTCTATAGCAATTAAATACCATCCAGTATAAAAATATACACAGTAGAAAATAGCTAATAATATATGTGAGTCTGTTTTCAGTAACCTAATAGTTCTTGATTCTCCTTTTGAATATGAAATAACTAGCATAGTATATGAAATAGCATAAAATATATATATAATGATATGACGAAAATAATATGGACAGGTGACTGCCCATTTAAAATCTAATACTGCCATAATTGAAGGTGTCTGATGGATTTCATGACCTTTCTCTTCATGAATAATACGAAAGAAAGGGCTCATTTGCTTGGTATCGTTAATAACTTTTCTACGTGGCAAAAAGAGTGATCGAAGAAACCAAAAATATTTTGAATAATTTTCCCTATGATCTTCAAGACCTTTCGGGTTGGGGTATACTGTAAAATCAGGTAAGGGGACTATATAAACTTTACGATCATTATGCAAAGGTTCAATCCTATCATACCATTTTTTTTTAAAAAAAAAAAAAATAGAGAATCAGTATTAAAGACAAAAATGACTTAAATCCCTTCCTGATCTTTACAATTACCTTGCAATTCGTTCTCTTATGATATTCCATAGTTTAATAATCCTTGATGGTGGTACTGCAAGACACGGTTTTACTTTCAAAGAACATATATCATATGCGTTATTTCCTTTTTTTTGATCGAAAAGATTAATATGCAATGGTGGAGTATAAGCTTCGATAGTTCCAAAACATAATTTTTTGAATAAATCGAGAACAAATTCACCTTTGAAAAAATTAAAAGAAAAATTAATTAATATAATTTGATAGTAGTAATCAATTAATACAATTTGATAATTTGATCATTCGGTAGTAGTTAATAATATATTTTGAATAAAAGAAATTAACTTACTTAATCCATAATCATATAGCAAAGGGATTGCTTTGCTTACTGTAAACATCCAACCATCATTATTATATTCTTTAGCATTATTCGCGTAATAATCTATTAAATATTTTATAATTTCTGTAGAATCAGCTCTTCGTTGAGCATATAAAATGGCATAATGTAAATCTGTCTTTGATTTTAATTTTAACTCTAGTGATTTATCATTATCTTTTCCGCTCACCGATTCGTCATCATCATCATCTTTCACGCATTTGTATAACCTTGGGATATGAATATTACTATTTTTTCCATTAATCTTCTTATTTAAAATATATTTGATTAAACTCTCTTGATGACCTTTAATAAGATATTTCATAATTGGATATCGAATATTCGTTAATCGAAATATTCCATATTTTGTAATATATTTTCGTACTAATTTTTGCGTACATTCAATTAAATATTCAAATTGTTTAGTGTTCTTATGACCTGCCACAATATGTTTCTTCTCTCTTAATACATAAAGTGTTCTACATGCTCCCTCAAGAACATTTGCATTACTTGGCCAATGTATCGTCACTGATTTTGTTGTAGAAGATTTGGTTGAAGGTATTAAAAGATTTAACATAAATTCTTGTTTTCGGATTTTTAATTCTTGAACTTGTAATCCGACAGATCCCACATTTTGAGATGCCCAAATATATTTTAGTACTCGATCTAGTTTTTCTATCTTATTTTTATTACAATATTTCCATATTTGTATTGTGTTATGAGAAATAATAAGTTGAGTTCTTTTAGTAGAATCCAACCAAACTGATAATCGGCGGAAATCCTTTTTTGAATTCCAGGGTTCAACATTTCGTATAATCTGATTTTCTGTTAATTCCGATGCATCAAATCTTCCATTTATATCATAAATTGCATGAGAAACGTGATCCTTCTTAATCTTAACTTTTGTCATTTCCTTCGCTGGCGGGTTTAAAATCGAAGCCACATCTTGATTATCTAATACTGAAATAATATTATTATTATCCGTAACCCCTAATATCTTTCCATGAGAATTTATTAATTGACGTGTAGCATCCATTTTTAGAGGAGCTTCGGGATAATTAATTTGACGTATGGAATCTTTAAATGTAGTAAATAAATCCCATACTACAAATATTTGTTGTATAGAAATTCCACCTGACG
Source organism: Diversispora epigaea (assembly GCA_003547095.1). Taxonomy (NCBI): domain Eukaryota; kingdom Fungi; phylum Glomeromycota; class Glomeromycetes; order Diversisporales; family Diversisporaceae; genus Diversispora; species Diversispora epigaea. Next base: position 13,422 of record PQFF01000563.1, on the reverse strand, counting down.
AACTTTCTTGTTGTTCTTCAAGAACTATTAAAAGTTTACTATCATTATCAATAAAATCTATAGCCAGAATTTTATAAATTCCTTCTCCACAACCTACTAATTGTTTGGTGGTAATCTCTAATCCATTTTCCATTAAGTATAATGTAATGCTGATGGTTCCCCGACAAAATGCTAAAATTACTTCGTTCCGAGAGATGGCAAAGATTGGAGAACCACGAATTATGTTGGGAGCTGCTGAATGTTCGTTACGTTTGAATAATATCTCTAAATGACCAGTAATTAAATTATACATTTCAATGATTTGTTGTCGATTTTTAAACGAATGTACCATAAAATGATTTTTAATAATGCACGTATGTAAAAGTTCCAATGCCTTTTGCCCATGATCTAAACGTGAAAGACTAATTGAAAGTTGATGAGGTAATTCAAATCGTTCAACCTTGGCAATTGATCTAATTTCATCATTATTTAATGTTTGTTTATAAATTCCTGAACCATTAACTATTACGATCACTGGTTTGTATATTTGAGATCCCAATATTTTAAAATCACTATCAAGAAATCTTATAATACCACCAATTGATCCTAAAGAAGTATATATTTCAATTCCCTTCTCAGTATTGGTAGAAGTAGTGGTAGTAGAAATAGAAGTAATCCAAGTTCGAGATTGACTATTAACTTCATCACCTGATTCCATCAAGCCGCCATCATGTTTAGGACTTTCGTTTCGATGGTAAAGCATTTTTTTCATTTTTTTTGCACAAAAACGCGATAAAGCAACGAGAATATTTTCGTCGCTATTATGATTAGGACTTTCGTTTTGATATGGAAGCATTTCTTTTGCATTAAAACGAGATAAAGCAACAAGACGTTCACTTTTATCATTGCCTATACAATTAGATATTGCTAAAGAATAACAACATCGTTTATCATAAACTATATCATCGTATTGAAATGTAGAAATTGGTTTAACAGAATCCTTAATATCATATAACGTAAATTCGCTCCCCTCTATCATTTTATTTAACAATTATTGAAATTTTTAAAATTTTTAAAGATTTATTAATGATAAAAAGAAATGATCGACACAATAATTTAATTTAATTATTAATAAATAATTAATTTTACCTGGATTAAAAGTAACAATTTGTTGACCGTCTGGACTTATCGCTATGTAATAACTGAACTTTGAATCTTTCTCCGTGAGACTTATTATTGAAGTATCCTCTGGTTCTGGTAAATCATTTTTTTCCCTCCGAAATTCTTTTTGTAGTTTGTTTGCCATGTTTCATGAACATGAAAGTAAAATTTTATATTTTTATATATAAAGTATATAAATGCAAAATGTTAATCATTACGCGATAAATAAAAATAGTAATAATAAAATAAGAAACTAACATCAGTTATTTTTACTAGATTACAATTTTTGTGGCACCTAAATTCTCACGATCTTTTTCTATTGATAAAATTTTCTCACTTAAATAAAAATTCCCGCACACATGCTACCGATATAAATTTGGTATATGATTGAGGGTATTGCTAAATATCACCGCAGGTGTTTGTCACCTCTAGACAAAATTTCATAATTTCTTGATCAACCCTAACCCTAACTTTGCCCACGTAAATTTAATTTTGCCCGGTGGTGACAATCACCTACGGTGACATTTAGCAATTTTCTATTATTGAAATAGAAATACTGTACTAGATTTTTTGCAAAATAGAAATTGGCACCCACCGTTAACCGATTAACTTAACAAATGACGGGTTAATAACCGGTTAATTATTTAACAAGTTAAAAGATTTAATATGATTTTCAATATTTTTTTTAAATTTTACATTTTGGGTATTAGTATTAGTATCCAAAAATTTATTATTTTTGCTTATCGGGTATCAAAAATTTATTAATAAAAAAAACCAACAAAATTGGCTTCTCCCTACGTGATCAAATAAATAATTAATTAATTATATTTTTTTTAATGACCACCGCACGGGTAAAATAAAACTTGGAGGTGGCATTTACATTAAAATAAAAAGTAAATTTCATTTTTTGAGATTTATTCAAAATACTTACTGAACACCATCCACTGTTAGCTATGAATTATTTAATTCCCAAATACATGATTTTTTGGGGGATCATTGTTATATAGTCTAATGATGCCTTGTATATTCAGATGTTATACGATCGGGGTGAAATCATGAATATAGCAGATGGTAGTCAATTTTTGCAGGCATTTTAAAAAGAAATTTAATTTAATTAAAAAAAATTCCGAAAACTATTTTTCTTATCTTGGAAAAAAATTTAATTAAAAAAAAAAAAAAGAATTCAAAATCCTACGGAAACTTGAGTTTTTTATTTTTATTGTTAAAAATAAAATATTTCTTAAGTAATCAAATCTTTTTTTTATTATCATATAATAATACAAGGATTTTGATTGGATTTGATNCATTTTGGGTATTAGTATTAGTATCCAAAAATTTATTATTTTTGCTTATCGGGTATCAAAAATTTATTAATAAAAAAAACCAACAAAATTGGCTTCTCCCTACGTGATCAAATAAATAATTAATTAATTATATTTTTTTTAATGACCACCGCACGGGTAAAATAAAACTTGGAGGTGGCATTTACATTAAAATAAAAAGTAAATTTCATTTTTTGAGATTTATTCAAAATACTTACTGAACACCATCCACTGTTAGCTATGAATTATTTAATTCCCAAATACATGATTTTTTGGGGGATCATTGTTATATAGTCTAATGATGCCTTGTATATTCAGATGTTATACGATCGGGGTGAAATCATGAATATAGCAGATGGTAGTCAATTTTTGCAGGCATTTTAAAAAGAAATTTAATTTAATTAAAAAAAATTCCGAAAACTATTTTTCTTATCTTGGAAAAAAATTTAATTAAAAAAAAAAAAAAGAATTCAAAATCCTACGGAAACTTGAGTTTTTTATTTTTATTGTTAAAAATAAAATATTTCTTAAGTAATCAAATCTTTTTTTTATTATCATATAATAATACAAGGATTTTGATTGGATTTGATTATAGAAATTAAATAATAAAATACTTAAAAACAAATATAGCGAAAATATTGGATAAATCTATTCCAGAATTATTATTTTTTCTTATATAAAGAATATAGATTCCTGGAGGGTAGATGGAGTCACTAATCAATAATCGATTTCAAAACGAATACGAATAATTTTAAGATTATATAAAAAATACAACCATTTTTTCGCCAAAAAAGAGTATCATGGGCAAATGTTTTGATTATCTTTTTCATGGAACTTCGCGAAATTTATACACCCAAACAGGCAAAATATTAGCCCTAAAATCTATACCATTATAACCATAACCATAACTATTATAAAAATCTATACCATTATAATTAACCGGTTATTATACCAAAATTTATTATACAATTATGGTCCGGTGCAAAAAGATTTGTTCCTCAAAAAATATTAATAAAAAAATTTTTTATTAAGTAAACTTCTTTTTTTTTTATTTAAATGATATCAATACATGTTCGGAAGTATGATATATAAATTTTAAATGAAAATTATGCATCATCATCAGAATCATCATAGTTATCAATTTCTTCATTGATTAATTGTCGGAATTAAAATATTCCTTGGCATTTTTAAGTGCTTTTCTCCAAAATCCAACTATAACTTGTGAATTAATTTTATTTTTAAATGCATTTAAAAGCGTATTTTGAATAGATAAAAGATTTGTATGTGGACCTGAACATGAAACTTCACCCTTTACAACTGCCCAAATACCTTCAATTGGTTGAAGTTCACAGTGATAAGGGGGAGTAAAAAAACTTGATGATTGTATTGTTTTGCCATTTCAACACAAGAAAATGGCACCTTTTCTTTGTTTATTTGAACTAATTTAAAAAGTTCCAGTCTTCATAGCTCACTAGAAAAAGCATAAAAGTTCTGCAATATTTTCATCAGGTTGAAATTTAGGTCACCCAAAAATTTTTTGTGGTGTAAATATACCGTCATTACACCTGTTCCAGTCTGATACCACACCCCCATCTGTTCTCTCGGCAACACCCAATACTTCAGCAACTCGCTTGCGTAATGTAAGCTTTTGATGATCATTTTCTATGGAATTAGCCCGGAAAAGTAGTTGTAAATATTAATTATTATTAGTTTTTCATTCTCCATAAGTGGTGCACCGCTTCGTTTTAAAGGAGAAGGAAGCATAGTTAAGCAAAAAAATTTTTGGCAACGAGTATCCTTAGTTATATTGTACAAATCGTGTGAATTTCAAGCTGTCATGTATGGCAAGCCAAACATGACAAAATTCGGGAGTTAAATCACACATGGTACGTGAGAAATAACACTGTTATTTCACAGTTAAACAAATTTTATCACCGATGTATCGGTGATTTACCCTGATGCATCGGTGATAAATCACACTTAGTGTATCGTGATAAAATTTTTTCTAAGTGTGATTTTATCCCAGATGGTATTGGGATAAAATCACACTTAGAAAAATTCTATCACTGATGTATCAGTGATTTACTCAGTAGTTGACATCCAATAAAATTTTTGCATGTGATCAAACGCTATATTTGGATCAATCAATTCTTTTTGCACGCGACTTATAATATTTTCTTTATCTATTCTCTCTCGGGGTTTTTAATATAATTATTATATCAATTTATTTTTATATAATCATACATTTTATTTTAACTCTTTTATTTTTTGTTATTTATTTAAAGGTTTTTTTAAAATCAATTTCAAATATCACTTATATGTTTTCATGGAATCTTATGGTAATATATTTATTTATTACTTAATTTTTATTGAGTTTTTAACACCATGAAGTTACGCTGCTATATGTCTCGATGTANAAACTAATTACTGGAAATTTGTATATAATATAATATAGGTTGACAAGAAAGTTTATTATGAAGAAAGAAGTTTTGTTAAAAATGTATAGCTAAAGATATTATATATTTTATCTGTATAACTATTTTATTTATTATTGTTTATTATTTTAAATAAATATATAATTTATTTTATTTTCTACACTCAACAAAATTTTTTGTCATAGAAAAACGTATATAATTAATAACAATAAAAGATACATGTTAAATAAAATATTTTATTTTCCAATTTAATTTAATAAAATTATTTTTAAAAAAAATATTATTACATGATGTAAAATTTATAAATTAAATTACAAAGCTGACCAATAAAATATATATTATTTTTAAAATATGATACTATTTTTAAATGCAGATGGACGTACGGACGAATTTGAGTAAGTATTTTTTTTTACTTTTTTTATTTAAAAAATATAAAAAATAATAATTTACTCACCTTTTTTCCTCACTTGCCTTCTCTTCTTTACTTCCTTAGAGTCATGATCGTAGGTTTGTAGGTTCTTCTTTCTTTGGAAATCAGTGGAATCGTCACCTTAACAGACGTACAGATGAATTTAAGTATTTTTTTTTTTTACCTTTTTTATTTAAAAAATATAAAAAATAATAATTTACTCACCCTTTTTTCCTCACTTACCTTCTCTTCTTTACTTCCTTAGAGTCATGATCGTGGATTTGTAGGTTCTTCTTTCTTTGGAAATCAGTGGAATCGTCACCTTAACAGACGTACGGACGAATTTAAGTATTTTTTTTTTACTTTTTTTATTTAAAAAATAAAATAATAATTTACTTACCTTTTTTCCTTACTTGCCTTCTCTTTTTTACTTCCTTAGAGTCGTAATTGTGGGTTAGTGGGTTCTTCTTTCTTTGGAAATTAGTGGAATCGTCACCTTAACAGACGTACGGACAAATTTAAGTATTTTTTTTTTTACTTTTTTTATTTAAAAAATATAAAAAATAATAATTTACTCACCTTTTTTTCTCACTTGCTTTCTCTTCTTTACTTCCTTAGAGTCGTAATCGTGGATTTGTGGATTCTTCTTTCTTAGAAATCAGTGGAATCGTCACTTTAATAGACGCACGGACGAATTTAAGTAAGTATTTTTTTTTTACCTTTTTTATTTAAAAAATATAAAAAATAATAATTTACTCACCTTTTTTTCTCACTTGCTTTCTCTTCTTTACTTCCTTAGAGTCGTAATCGTGGATTTGTGGATTCTTCTTTCTTAGAAATCAGTGGTGTAACGGATTATGTGTTACCCCCTCTATTTTTCTTTTTCTTTCTTTTTCTTTTCTTTATTTAGCCTTTGTGCGCGGATGTGCATGATAATCTATGTGTATTACATTAATCTGATATCAAATGTATTACCAATTTATCTAATGTTTCAGATTACATAGATGGGAAATTAGGCGTAACTGACAATCAATTAGGATTGATTGTATTTACATTTTTGTTTATATTATATTTATTATATTTATTATTATTGGTACTTTGACCTGTTGTATTAATTAGCTTATTTACTTTATTTGGGTCAAAGGATATTTATTTATATTTCATTTATATTTTATTTATATTATATTTATATTTCTATGAATTTGCCTTGTCCGGACCTGGTTCTATGAACCTAAGTAATATGTATTTATATTTATTTTTATTTATTGATAATTATATGTATTTTTATATAAGGCATAAGAATTCAATAAAGTGGGGACAGGTTCTCCTATTAATTTAATCAATTAATATCTGAAGTTTTGCTCTGGATTGAGCGTATAATAATTATCTTTGCTTCTGTAGTTTTCTGCCGTAAGAGGATTCTTACATTTGGTAGCAGCGGACGTTTAAATTACTAAACCTTATTATTTTACATGTCATTCTTGCCTAGTTTTAATATATTTAGAGATAATAATAATAATAACAATAATCCTAACGACGATAGCTCTGACTCTAACTCTACTCTCGAAGAAACTTCTCCTATTCCAACTCCTCCTCAAGAAAGGGAATTATCTGAAGAAGAACAACTTGAACTTCTACGACGAAGAAGAAGAGAATTTCTTGCTCAGGAACAAGGACTTACTCTTGAAGAATACGACGCCCGAGTAGCCGAAACAACTGCGCAATTCATAACACAACCAGGACCATCATATTCGCAACCAGAAACAACTGAATATATTATCCCTATAAGTGACGACGACGAAGAAATCAACGAACAAGGACAAGAAGACTTAATAGCAGCTTTAAACCTTTCATTACAAAACTCTCCTGAACTACCTCCAGTAGTTGAATATATACCTCCTCCACAACAACAACAACAACAAGTTACAACTCCTACTCTAACTAACATCATGGACCAAAACCAATTTAACACATTCATGACTGGCTTTAACACCGCGATGACAAATCTTGTAGCCGGATTAGGTACCGGTGGCGGTGGTGGTGGTGGAGCTCCTCGAATAGCCGTTCCAATTCCTATCTTTAAAGGAGAAACAAAAGAAAACGTAGCTGCATGGTTAATACAAGTGGAAACTATCTTCAAGGCTCAAAAGATTGCTGATGCCGCAACTCGTTGTTACTACGCAAGTACTGGTATGAGGGATGCCGCTTTACATTGGTATTTACAGAAAATGGTTGCTCACGGAGCTAATGCAGGCGTACCATGGGCTAACTGGAATACCTTTAAAAACGAAGTTACACTTTCTTTTCAACCTCCTAATTATCAACAATATCTCCGACAACAACTCCGCAGGTTGAAACAAACTGGAAGTGTAAGGGATTATACTTCGCAATTCCAAAATATTGTTGGACAAGTAACAAACATGAGCGATTTGGACCAAGTAGCTCAATATATTGAAGGATTAAAATCTTCCACGAAGATGGAACTCTCTTATCAAGCACCTGGAAATCTTAACGATGCAATTGGCCTAGCAACTCGATATGATGCCGCCATGTGGGGAACTGTAAACCGTAACAATAAACATATGCGAACAAATGTTAACTCTAATTATAATCGCCCTGCTCCTCCCCGAAATCAAAATAATAATCATGGACCTTCTCCAATGGATTTGGATGCAATTGAAAATAAGTTTAACAACTCCTCTTTCTCCTCTTATAAAGCAAAGAATAAAGGATTTAATCGAGGAAATTATAACAACGCAAACCAAGGAAACTCGCAAGTGAAAACTTGTTACTATTGTCATCAGCCTGGACATATTGCTAAAGACTGTAGGAAGAAACAGAAAGCAAAGGTTTCTAATATCGAAACACCTCGGAAGAATGGAAGTTCTTGGGAAGATAAAATCAATGATTTACGAAGTCAAATACGAGCTGAACCAAACGAAGAATATATCAGTAACTCTAACTTGGAATTTAACAACATAGAAGAACCACGAAAACAACTCTTACGAATTAACGGCAAAATCGAAGGAAAACCTATCTGGGTTATGATAGATAGCGGAGCCACTGAAAATTTTATTGATGAAAAATTTGTCAAACAACATAATCTCCCATATCAAACTACTCGAAGTCTACCTGTACAATTGGCAGATGGTCATAATAAAACTATTAACAAGATGGTGACAATTAAAAGTCTTTGTCTGAATTCATGTAACTCTACTAATATTATTGCTTATGCAATGCCATTACAACGATATGATCTTATCTTGGGAAAACCCTGGCTATATGACACTAACCCCATGATTGATTGGGCTAATAATACTCTCACTTTCCGCAAAGGAAGAAATCTTATTACTGAAGTAGCAAACGAAACTTTGCCGAAAAGAAAACCTGAATGCAATTCTATTTTTATCTCCAAAAATCAATTTGCCCGAACTGGCCCTATGGCTGAATTATTTACAGTATACTTAGCTAATACCGAGGAAGGAAACAAAACAACTATTGATGTCGCCGTACCTGAAGTAACAAAAATTCTAAAGGAATTTCCAGATATTTTTCCAAATGCTTTACCTGACAAGTTACCTCCTTCTCGCCAACTGGATCATGCAATTAATCTGGTTCCCGGAGCTGTACCTCCCTCCCGTCCTATATATCGACTATCTCAAATGGAAATGAATGAATTAAAAATTCAATTAGCAGACATGTTACAAAAAGGATTCATTCGTCCTAGTGTCTCGCCTTTTGGTGCTCCAGTTTTATTTGTGCATAAAAAGGAAGGAACTTTGCGCCTTTGCGTGGATTATAGAGCTTTGAATAAGCTTACCATCAAGAATAGATATCCTCTACCAAGAATCGAAGA
>PQFF01000561.1:16541-59829 GCA_003547095.1 Diversispora epigaea | reverse complement strand
TGAGAATCGAATAAATTCGAATATATGCGAATATATTCGCATAAATTCGCGAATTTATCCGGATTTTTTTTAAATTGAAAAATATCCGGATATTTTCGACTCCAACAATTTCCTGATGTTGCTTCATTTCGATTGAATGTAGTTCTTCCTTCTTTTCTGGCTTCCCAAATCTTTGACATGTATCGCATGATTTCACATATTCTTTTATATCATCGTGCATCTGATTCCAATAGTATCTTTCTTTTATCTTGTTATAGGTTGCTTCTATTCCCATGTGTCCTGCAGTTGGATGATCATGCATTATCTTCATTAAATCTTCCATTTCTGATCGTTTAATAACTTTCAGATTTTCAGATTTTCATTACTTCCTTTTCTTGGTTTCTTGTACAACTGTCCTTTAATTTCCTTGAAATATTTAGTCTTATTTCGTAACTTTTGTATTTCTCTAATTGATAAACTATTGTCTATCCTTCCTTCTTTAATATATTGTAATATTTGATAATATAAGTGTTCATCCATTACCTAATCTAGATAATATATCTGCATTAGCGTTTTTCTTTCCTGCTCTATGTTCAATAGTAAAGCTGTAGGGTTGTAATCTTAACATCCATCGGGCTAGTCTTCCTTTTATTTCTTTTATAGGATTTTTCTTTAAATATTGTGTAGCTGAATGATCTGTCAGTACTACAAAATGTCTATATGCCAAATAATGTCTAAAATGTTCTATGGCCCATACTACTGCTAATAGTTCTAATTCTGTAGCAGAATAATTTGGTTGTGATCCTGTTAGACTTGTGCTTGCATATGCTATTACATAGTCTCTTCCTTCTTCGTCTTTTTGCGCTCATACTGCTCCTAACCCTTTTGCTGATCCATCTGTCATTAGGTAGAAAGTCTTTTCAAAATCTGGATATCTTAATATTGGTTGTTTAATTAACTTTTCTTTTAATTTCCTAAAAGCTTCTTCTTGTGGTTCTTCCCAATTAAATGGTACTTCCTTTTTGACTAAATCATTCATTGGTTTTGCTATTTCTGAAAATCTTTTTATAAACTTCCTGTAATATGATGCTAATCCTAAGAAACTTCTTATATCTTTTACTGTTTTTGGTCGTGGGAAATTCTTTACTTTTTCAATCTTATCTGGATCTGGTAAGATTCCTTCCTTATTTACTACATGTCCTAGAAATGTAAGTTCTTCTTTAATAAAGTGACATTTACTTAATTTGATCTTTAATCCTGCTACTTTTAATCGCTTTAATACTTCTTCCAGTTTTTCTATATGTTCTTTAAAGGTTTTGGAATAAATATTTATGTCATCTAAATATACAATTATTCCTTTTCCCAATGTTCCTTCCAAAATTTCATTCATAAGTCTTTGGAATGTTGCAGGTGCATTTGTTAATCCAAAGGGCATTACATTAAACTCATAACTTCCATGTTTAGTTACAAATGCTGTTTTATCTCTACTTTCTTCGTCTATTTCTACTTGCCAATATCCACTTGCTAAATCTAGAGTAGTAAACCATTTTGCTCCTCCCAATGCTTCCAACATTTCATCAATTCTTGGTATAGGGTATACATCTTTCTTGGTTACATTAATTAACTTCCTATAATCTACACAAAATCTGATCTTTCCATCTTTCTTCTTTACTAATACTACTGGTGAGGTCCATGCACTTTTTGATTTTTGTATTATTCCTTCTTTCAATAATCTTTCTATCTCTTCCTGGATAAATTCATCTTCTTTCTGACCTGTTTTGTAATACCTTTGTTTTATTGGTTCTACATCCTTTTCTACTTCAATTTTATGTTTTACCATGTTAGTTCTTCCTAGTTGATTAGTTTCTACCGCAAATATGTCTTTATATTTATCCATTAATGTATCAAACTTCATTTGTTGTTCTTTTGTTAACTTCCCTACTTGTATTTCTTTTTCTTTACTTGTTTCTCCTAAAAAGATTTCTTCTGCTATCAGTTCTTCCAATGATTCTTCTGGTATAGGGTTTTTATCTTCCGAGTGTGGTCAATCCATTTCTGGTTCTTCTTCATATTCGTATTCTTCCTCCGAATCTTCATCTTCTGAACTTTCTTCTTCAACATTTTGTTTTTGTTTTATGCATGTGGCATCTATTTTTGTTGTCCCATTTCTCCAATCTACTGTTAATTCTTGGTTCTTCCAATCGTAAACTGCTCCTGCCTTTGTCATCCAATTGTTTCCCAATAATAAGTGATATGAATCTGTTTCAATTACTTCTACATCTATTGGTATTTAATTTCCATTTACTGTGATCGGAAAGTCTATAATTCTTCCTAAAGATTTACTTTTCTCTCCTGTAGCTGTTATTATTTCACAATTTGAAGCCATTTCTGGAGTATATCCTAATTGTTCGATTGTATTTCTTGTTACAATACTTGCTGCTGCTCCACTGTCAATTACTGCTGGTACTGTACTATCATCGATCTTTACTTTACATTCTAATACAGTTGTTTTTGGTGCTTGATTTTGTTTTATCATTTTAATATCTATTTTCTTAGGTTTTCTTAATGATTCCAATAACTTCTTCCTTTGGTCTGAGCTTATTTTTAATAATTGTGCTACTGTGATTTCCACTTTTTGGTTTCTTAATTGTTTTGCTATGTCGAATTCTGGCCCTTGTAATAAGAATGGAATTTCCTTTTTCTCTTTCTTTTCGGGTTTTATTTTCTTCCAGGTGACTGTCTTTTCACTTTTCTTTTTGTCGTTCTTTTTCGTAGGATTGATTCCAAATGTTCCTAATGATCCCGTTGGTCTAATAACTTTGGGTAGGTTACTTGTTTTTACCAATTCACCTATTTTTGGTTTCTTTATTTTGTAATTATCATCACTGTCGCTGTCACTGTCCCTTCCATGTTTACCAAATAAGATTTCAGTTAATTCTTTAATAACTTCCTCATCTGACTCGTCATTATCTTTTTCTTCTGTATCAACATAATTAGTGTAAGTTATTTGTTTTGGTTTTGGACCATTTTGATTATTATTACCATTGTTATTATTGCTTCCTTGGTTATATCTTCTGAAATTATTATTGTTATTATTGTTATTAGGAATATTTTGTCTCCAAGGTGGTGGTCGGATTGGTAGTCTACAATCTTTCTTCATATGTCCCTCCTTTCCACAGTTGAAACATTTCGTGTCTCTTGGTCCTCTATTTTGGGAATAGTAGTTTCTTCCATTATTATTTATTTGTGCCATTTGAATCTTTAATTGAGCCATCTTCTTGGTTAATTCTTCAATTTCATCCTTTGGTTCAACTTTCTCTTCCTTTTTCTTTAAATTTTCTTTAATCTGTTTCTTTCTTAATTTTCTTTTTAATTCATCATCACTTTCAGATTCAGATTCAGATTCGTAATATTTTTCTTTCTTTTTCCTTTTAGGTTCTATTCTATTGGTAATGTCTCTTGCTTCCTCATGTCTTTCAATTAGTTCTACTATATCTTTTACAGTTTCTTTCTCGTGTGTTAAAGCTAATGAAGCTAATTCTGGAGTTAGTCCTCTTAAAAATAATTCTGCTTTTCTTTCTTCCGATATATCTCCTATTTTATTACAATTTTTCACAAATATATTAGCAAAGCTTCTTATAGATTCATCCTTTCTTATTTTTAATCTTTCTAATTCATTTAGAATCTTGTTCTTCCATTTTCTATTATAGAATCTTTCGATAAAATTTTTCTTTATTTCTTCCCATGTCGTTGTTCCTTGCACTGCTTCAATCCACCATTCTTCTGCATCTCCTTTTAGGTATACTTCCATATAATTTCTTTTCATTTCATCATTCTTCCATTGATTTGCTCTTGTCGCTTTTAGATATTCTTCTATCCATTCTAATGGGTCTTGAGTTCCATCTCCATAGAAGGTTGAAGGTTTAATTAATATCGGAGCTGTCATTATTCTTTTCTTATTATCTCCTTCTGCTTCACTTTCTGTATCTTGTTCACTCACTTCCTCTATTTCGTCTTCTCTTTGTTCTTCTTCTTCGTGATAATTTTCTTGATACTCCAGTTCGTCTTCTTCTTTAATATTTTCTAGTTTTGTATTATTACTGTTTCTTCGAAACCTTTTGTTTTCTTTTATCTTCTCAAGTCTTTGGAGTCTTTCTTTTTCTAATTCTTGTAACTTCGCTTCAATTTCTTTTATATCTAGTTCGATAGATTGGTTAACTTCCTTTGGTGAATGTTCTTTGGGAGATTCTTCCTTCGATGATATACCAGGTGTGCTTACAATAGAAAATGGTATCCTTGACTGAGTTTTTAAGTTTTGATGTATTAGGCTTACTTCTTCCCAAAGTTCTCTAAGGTTTGGGCTTGGAGATCTTGATTCTCTTTTAATAGGTCTATACTGTCGTGGTCTTCTTGAGTTTTCCAGGTTTATTTCTTCCTTAAAATATTTTATTCGATTCTATTTTTTTCACTAAAGTCTTCATCCATTCTTTTTATAACATTTTCAATATTGATCTTCATCAATCTTATACTTTATTTTTCTTATTTGTCGCATCCTTTCTTCAAAGGTACTTCTTATCGGAATATTTATAGAGGATAGAGCCTCTTACAATAAGTATTTTTCCCTTTTTATCTTTTTCTATTCATCACATCTTTGTATTGAAGATACTCCTTATTGGAATCTTTATAGAGGATGGAGCCTCTTACAATAAGTTTCTCCTTTTTGGGTGAATTTTCATTACACAGGTCTTATTGTCATTGCCTTAATATTTTCTTTAGGCCTTATTGTCATTGCCTACAGGATTTATAAATTTATGCTCTATTAGGTCTTATTGGTATTGCCTACAAGACTTACAAAATTCTACCTTACGGGATTTACAACTTTTGCCTTCCAGGTCTTATTGATATTGCCTCCTAGGTCTTACGAAGTTTACCTAAATATAATATATTCCTTTCAGGACTTAATTTCTGCCTTACTCATGAACATTTATATTTAACATGCATGCATTTCACAGGTCTTATTGTCATTGCCTAAGAGTTTGAATGATACGAGGGTGATCAGTCCTTAACATTCTTCACTCTAAAATTTAATGAAAATTCCTTCCTCCCAAATANTTTTTCACTAAAGTCTTCATCCATTCTTTTTATAACATTTTCAATATTGATCTTCATCAATCTTATACTTTATTTTTCTTATTTGTCGCATCCTTTCTTCAAAGGTACTTCTTATCGGAATATTTATAGAGGATAGAGCCTCTTACAATAAGTATTTTTCCCTTTTTATCTTTTTCTATTCATCACATCTTTGTATTGAAGATACTCCTTATTGGAATCTTTATAGAGGATGGAGCCTCTTACAATAAGTTTCTCCTTTTTGGGTGAATTTTCATTACACAGGTCTTATTGTCATTGCCTTAATATTTTCTTTAGGCCTTATTGTCATTGCCTACAGGATTTATAAATTTATGCTCTATTAGGTCTTATTGGTATTGCCTACAAGACTTACAAAATTCTACCTTACGGGATTTACAACTTTTGCCTTCCAGGTCTTATTGATATTGCCTCCTAGGTCTTACGAAGTTTACCTAAATATAATATATTCCTTTCAGGACTTAATTTCTGCCTTACTCATGAACATTTATATTTAACATGCATGCATTTCACAGGTCTTATTGTCATTGCCTAAGAGTTTGAATGATACGAGGGTGATCAGTCCTTAACATTCTTCACTCTAAAATTTAATGAAAATTCCTTCCTCCCAAATAAATAACTTCCTTCATCCTTTTACAACTCGATTGTAAAATTAACTTCCTTTCTTACTGCGGATTCTTCCAAAATTTTGACAATAGTTCTCCTCTTTTATTCAACATTTTACTTCCTTAAATTATCCTTTAGAATCTTCTTAAAAATACTTCCTTATAATACTTCCTAAGAATACTTTCTTAGAATACTTCCTAAGAATACTTCCTATTTATTTTTCTTTCTGCTAGAATACTTCCTAAAAATATATTCCTCTCTGCTATTCCTTTCCAATTCAATTTCCTTTCCGCTAGAAGGCACCAAACTGTCGCGGGTGTACTTTCCTACATCCCACTTACGGTTCTTTTAAGGAGTTTATAGTCCTTCCCGTTAGGTACAAGACTTTTAGTTTGGTTATTACTTTACTTTTAGAAGGCACCAGTTAGTTTTTAGTTAGAACTAACAAACTAATTATTCTTCCAAGTCATTACAACTTTGTTACTTTCATTAATAACTTCATTATTAATAATTACTTTTATTAATAACTTTATTTATTAATAACTTCCTTTAATAATAAATCCTTTTATTATTAAACTTAGAACTTCCTTTATTACAGACTTCCTTTATAGATAACTTCCTTATAATTCATACTTTAGATACTTCCATTTTTTATTAAAGATATCATCTTTAATTCATTAGTACTTCCTTTATTAAATAATTTTAATAAACATTATATCAAATAAATACGATAATAAATCTCTTTAATTATTTTATTTAACATTTATTAATATTTTATTTAATGATCACTTCCTAATAATACAATTATATTTTTATAATTATAATATTAACTTCCTTTGAACTTAGAACTTTTTCAAGTTAAAAGCTGCAGGAACCAAGTCGAATAAGTTCCTTTTTATACTTGTTATACTACTGTGCCACTACTGTGTATTAATACTATTGGTTAATATATTTACTATATGACTTACTAAATATATACTATAAGTTATACTAATTATTAATGTTAATTGATACTATGTAATGATAATTAATACTAAGTAATACTAATTAATGATAATTAATAATAGTTATATAATATTTGTGTAACTATGTCACGTGAACATGTAACTTGTGTTACTTACATTTTGTGTAACTAAACTTTCTGACTTCCTAATTAATAAATGTTATTAATTATTACTAATCATTATTAATAAAATTACTATCTTGATATTTATATTCTATTTGATAAATAATTATTTCTAACAAAATACAAGGTTAAATAATATAATGGTTATATGATTTGATATATTTCTGTTATGGTAATTCTATCCGGTAACAGNATGATATATATAAAAGTATTTGTATTACATATGATTTACAGATTAAACAAATATTAATGATAGATGAGTCATCTGCACATCTATTTATTGCATTTTGATCTTTTTTTTAATGCCTTTGTATATAGTCTTTATACCGATTACAAAATGACTAAAAACCGATTACAAAACGACTAAAACCGATTACAAAACGACTAAAAACGATTACTATTGATTACCTTGCGAATACATTTACTTATTTGATTAAAAAGGCTTTCTATAACCTTTATATTTACAAATATATATATATTTTTTTATTTTTAACATAATATTTGTTATATTTTTAATAAATAAATCTTTGAAATCAAGTTATTTTATTACATATATGATTTTATTGATTTTATTTTATTATAATAATTATAATAAATATATTTTTAGCAAGAAGAGATAACTGTTTAATAGATATGATTCGATATTGTATTATTTTATATCAAGTTATTGGGTTTAATAAAGAAATAATATAGATGTTTGATTTTTTGTCGAGCGGAAGTCACGTGATTTGCGAATTACGTGACAAATTTTTATTGGTTAAAAAATGATCATCGATCACATGAGATCAGTCGTTTCGTCACATTACAAATTTTTATTGGTTAAAATGATCATTAATCATGTGATATTTGTTTATTGGTATTCGAATACAAATAAATTATATTAACTGATTTTTTTACATGATCGCACTAATTTGAAAACCGCGATAATTAATTATTTCTAATACAATATAAGGTTAAATAATATAATGATTATATATTTCTACTATGGTAATTTCATCTGGTAACAACTATACTTGCACGCAAAATTATTTTGGGGAAAAAAGTCGAAATAGTTTTTCATAGAAGACGAAATTATTTTACTTAAAACCTGAAATTTTTTGACCACCCAGATTTATTCTTTGATTGAAGATACACATAACTGGATACTTTTTTTACTTCCATATATAGAATGGATTCTGCATAAATCTCAAAAAGTCGAAATATCTCAAAAATCTAAAATCAATTTTGGGAACATGTATAGTAACAACGTTACTGGTATACATGTCGTCAAAACTAATTTGGCCTTGACTNCATTAATCATGTGATATTTGTTTATTGGTATTCGAATACAAATAAATTATATTAACTGATTTTTTTACATGATCGCACTAATTTGAAAACCGCGATAATTAATTATTTCTAATACAATATAAGGTTAAATAATATAATGATTATATATTTCTACTATGGTAATTTCATCTGGTAACAACTATACTTGCACGCAAAATTATTTTGGGGAAAAAAGTCGAAATAGTTTTTCATAGAAGACGAAATTATTTTACTTAAAACCTGAAATTTTTTGACCACCCAGATTTATTCTTTGATTGAAGATACACATAACTGGATACTTTTTTTACTTCCATATATAGAATGGATTCTGCATAAATCTCAAAAAGTCGAAATATCTCAAAAATCTAAAATCAATTTTGGGAACATGTATAGTAACAACGTTACTGGTATACATGTCGTCAAAACTAATTTGGCCTTGACTCAACTCTTAAAATTTCAATTTTTAATTGCGTCAACAACTAGTAAAAATCAAAATTTGCCTTGTCTCAACTCCAATTTTTCTTAATTTTAATTGCGTCTGACTCAATTCAATAGTTTTGACGACATATATAGTTACTGGACAGACAGACATTTTTCATTAAGAGACCTCTAGCGTGTTATGTCATGTGATCATTAAAGTCTGTTAATCGTGTATTGTCACGTTACTGAACAGATGGACATTTTTCAATTTTTATCAAGAGGTCTCTAGTGTGTTATGTCACGTGATTGTTATGTCTATTGATCACGTGTTGTCATGTTACCGGACAGACAGATATTTTTTATCAAAGATCCTATTATACCTGAAAATATAAGTCCTTCACTATGCTCCGGACAAAAATATAATGAATAAGGTCTGACTTTTACATTATCATGTTCTAGTAGATCTAAAATTCTATTAGAACATGATAATAAGCATTTATTAAAAATAACAAAAAACAATAGAAACAAAACTTAAGAAGAAATTACTAAAGATTTTAATGGAATAATAAATAAACCAGTTTCTTCTAAAACAATACAAAGAACTTTTCATCAAGAAGGTTATAATGGACATACTGCCAAAAAAAACCTTCTATTTCTGAAATAAATTAAAAAAAAGATATGAATGATGTAGAATATGAAAAAATTGGATTACAAAATGGAATTCAATTATTTGTAATGATAAATTCAGATTTGAAATTTTTAATAATGATTCACAAAATTGGATTTGGCGTAAAAAAGATGAAAAATACAAAGTTAATTGTTTAAAACCAACTGTTAAAAATTCAGAAGATGTTTTGATTTGAGGATGTTTTTGCAATAATAAAATAGGTCCTTTGGTATTAAATAAAGAAACACTTAATTCTGATAGATATATAGAATTACTTAAAGAATATTTGATTCCATTTTTTAATAATTTAAAAGTAGAAAATCATATTTTCAAGATGACAATACTATACATGTTCCCAAAATTAATTTTGGATTTTTGAGGTATTTCGACTTTTTAAGATTTATGCAAAATTTATTTTATATATGGAAGTAAAAAAAGTACCCAGTTATATGTATCTTCAATCAAAGAATAAATCTGGATGGTCAAAAAATTTCGGGTTTTAAATAAAATAATTTCGTCTTCTATGAAAAACTATTTCGACTTTTTTTCCCGAAATTGCAATTTCAGGGCCCCAAAATAATTTTGCGTGCAAGTATAGACAATACACCTTGTCATGCTTCAAAAAAAAATCAAAACTTGAAAAAATGAAAACAAAATTTAATTTCTTTTATGACCTGTACAAAAGAAAGGTTAGAAAACACAGACTTATTTCAAAAAATAAGAAAAAATTTTTTGAAGTATTAAAAGAAGAATAAAATAAAATTGATGAAAATCAACTTATTAGATTAGTAAAAAAGTATGTCAAGAAGAGTAAATGCAATAATAAAAAATAAAGGAAACCCAACTAAATACTTTAAACAATATATTAATATACTAGAAAACAGGAACTGTTGTGAGTCCGGAGCAATGATAATTTTATATTAAAAAATTATATGTTAGATTTTTGCCAATGAATCAATTTTTATCATATGACGATAATTACATAAAATCAGTTTTTTAGCCAATAGAATCAATTTACATAGTGAACCTTAGTGACAAGAAAATGTGACAAATCATGTGAGATCAATTTTCACTAATTAATGTCCTCCGAATAACAAATGTAACATTAATTAACATTGTCAATTCCAATCTTATTTATGTAGTGGATACTCAAAAAAATAAATGGCTAGTTAAAATTATTAATTCGTGTTTCGTGTAACAAATTTAACTATATATTATAATAGAAAATAGTATGTTTTTTTATTATTTTGAAATCCAACTTCCTTTAAACTAAAGTATGATTTTTTAAAATAAATAATAAAAATTAATAATGTGATCAGTAAAATATGTTATTTGGCTACTTTTAGAATCAAGATAAATTTTTCTTTAATTTAGAAATAATTTTATGCAAGAAGAAACAAAAATTTATTTGTTAAATTTACTGTGTCCATTTGAAATATTATATTACACATATCCCAATTTTTATTACTGGTACACGAAACACGAATTAAGTATTTATTAATTTTAAATTAGAATATATCGATCGGGATAAAAAAATTTTTGAAGAATTTTCAGACAATGAAATGGTACAAAGAGTAGTGAAAGAAATCCTTCCATCTATTGAAGAAGAAATTTCTCTAAATAAAATCCCTTCAACTCAAGAAGCAGTTAAAGCATTTGATAAAGTTTTGCCTTTTTTTGAACAACCTCCTGAAAATTTTAAAGTAACAAAAGAAGAATTAACTGGATTAGAAAATTGCATAAAAAACCAAAACTTTTCATCTGAATAAATATTAATAATTATTTAAATAAATAAATAATTCCCACGGTAACTTCGGATGATCGGATGATCGAATCAAATTGGTTTTTTATGGGGGATGTCTAAAGCCGGGTACAATCACGTGATATAGTTAGGGTTAGATTGGCTTATATAAATAGATTGGTCTTCTTATTGGCTCTAAATCATGTGATTGTACACTGCTTTAGAGGACCCCTTTTTATGTTACATTGAACTTCGGACGATAGCCAGTATGTCGAAAATAATTTTGGCATTATGTATAGTTATGGTTAGAACAGCGTATTTATCACCTTTCGAATATCAATTTTCATATTCGTCATCCAACATTCATCACTCTGTAAAGACAACATTTCTGATCACCCGCCAAATTATAATCCAATCAAAATTAAACATAACATGTGGGGATGACAATTCTTTAAAATTAATAGCAAATAAATGCATGACTATTTTTATCATTTATTATTTCTTGTATAAAATTAGACTCCAATTCAAACTTTATTTAGTCTAGAAGAGAATTCACGACGGATGTGCACTAAGTAAGATATCTTTACATTAATGCATGTATTGAACATTATTCATTAACAAAAAAATCAATCCGCGAAAAATTATGCAATTATTCAATGAAATTATTCTTATTCGGCATCTTTATATTGTCACACGCGATTTCTTTGTTATTATTCATATTATAAAGGGAGTTAACAAACAAGGACTTTAAATATGATTGGCTTAGAAATTAAAATAATTAAAATAATTAAATTGCATGTATGTAAAATTAACGAACTATACTCAATTCATTATAGAATAGTTTAGAAGAAATTTAAAATGTAAATTACGCGTATGTTCATAATCTAATTTGTAATAAGATTAAGTTTCAGATATGTATATTTTTGTGTGTTATTTCTATTTAACTCTTTGTCAACAATTTTTACATTGTACACAAAGATTTCGAGAATTTAGTATAATTATTATATTACATTCGTTCATTTTTTTCATTAAAAAAAATATATATATAAAAACAAAGATGATAAAAGTCAATTATTTTTGTTGCGTAAATTCTTATAAATAAACGGATTCTGTAACAAATTTTGCAACTATTTAATCCGAATCTATTTATTTCAAAATAATTTTAATTTTCATTGTTTAAACATAACATATAAATGTATTGGTAAATGAAACAAACAATTTGCATAACTTATTATATAACTTATGGCAAACAATATTGATTTTGTTCAACCCAATAATTTTATTGAAAATACTGAAACTGTCATTATCACTCGACCATTACCAGTTGCTTTACGTAATTATTCTTATGAAAATTCACTCATTACCATTGATACAGAATGCCTACCTTCTTATTCATCCGTTCTCAAAGATCCGCCTCCAAACTATCACAACTCAATAATTGATTCATACTCAATTTTAGAACCAATTCAACAACCACAAATACAATGGTCAAGACCTAAAAAACTTTACATTTTTGGTTACATTTTTTGGCCATTTTGGTTTATTGGTACTTTTTATTTATTTTCAGATTCAGATAATAGATTTTGGGCTAAAAGATGTTTAATCAATACTATTATTTTCCTTTCAATGATTTCTTATTTAATTGTAATTATAGTTAAAACAAAAATTTGGATCTAAATCTTCCAGCATGTATGCTCATTATTGTTTATTATATGAAATTTACAAAGAATTTTTCTCATTTTTAAATTTAATTGTTAATTAACAAATTTTAATTTATTGCATTCAACAAATATGTGATAACTCTTTAAATTAATGATAACTCTTTAAATTAATGATAATTCCTTAAATTAATGATAATTCTTTAAATTAATGATAATTCTTTAAATTAATGATAATTCTTTAAATTAATGATAATGCTTTAAATTAATGATAATTCTTTAAATTAATGATAATTCTTTAAATTAATGATATTACAAAAAAAATTAATTAATTTAAACTATAAAATAATATATAGTGAAGTCAAGAAATAGATGCAAAATTTAATTATTAACTTAAGCTTACTTTAAAAAAAATGTAAGACAAATTTATTTTTGTAATAATAGAAATAATAGAGAATATATGCTAACTTATATAAAAATTTAAAGTTATGAGAATAATAGTTTATATTTAAAAAATGAATAATAGAGATAAAGATAAATAGAAATAATAATAGAGATATAATAGAGATATAATAGAGATATAATACATAGAATAAATTGTGTCACTAATGTTAAACAAAAAGTTTTAAAAAAAAATTGCAGGAGAATATAAATGCTAAATAAAAGTTGTGATTAGTAAATAATTAATAAATAAGGTTACACGTGCTAACATATAAATAGTCGATCGAATATTCATTTTCTTTAAGCTCTTTCATTTATTCTCTTCTTAAAGATGACATACAGAAACGGGTCAACTGGCACTTCATCAAATTATATAAGTTCTCCATTATCACCAACCGGGAATACGATATTACCAGTTACTCGTGTTAAACGTATAATCAAGGAAGATAATGAGGTTAAAACTTGTGGTGCAGACGTTACTTTCTTAATCACTGTTGCAGCGGTAAATAGTTTAATGAAATTAACGAGAAAGTGAGGTTAAACATTTTACGCAGCATCCACAGCATCCACGTGACTATATTAAACCTTAACTGGCCATTTTACAGGAAATATTTATAGAATACTTTATGAAACAAGGACTAGAACAAGCCAAAAGTGAAAATAGAAAAAATGTGAATTATCAAGATTTAGGTAAAAAAATTTCTCTTAAAATAATTTTAAAAATATATTAAACATTCTATTAATAACTTTTAAAAAAATAAAAAATAAAATAAATAAGCCAATGTAGTAAAAGAAATGGATAATCTCCAATTTTTAAAAGGTAATGAATAATTAATAATAATTGAATACTTTTAATAATTCACAAAGAATAATTTTTTCATTTTTGATAATTAAAATTTAGAGGTAGTACCACAAACAAGTACATATGAAAAAGCAATAAAACTTTATGATAAGGCAATGGAAATGAGAAATATTGAAATGTTAACTGATGGTGATGATGATGATGGTGATGATGAATCGGAAGATGAAAGTAAAGAAGAGGAAGAATATAGTGAGGACAATTGCGACGAAAATATAGGTGATCAGAGTAATGATGATGATGATGAACAAGGTGATGAGGAAAATGATATAAGTAATAATATTTTGAGCGAAGATGAGAATGAAAGTTCAATTGATGTCATCATCACTCCGAAAGGTCAAAAGTCACGTCTAATTGACAATAATTATATTGATGATGAAGAAAATGGGGTTTCATCTGACAGTGAACTTAGTGAAGTTCCTGAAACTTCTGTCAGCGAAAATAGTTCAACTACTGTTGTAAATGATAATTAAATGAATTAAATGATTAAATGAATTAAATGATTAAATGAATTAACTGATAATTAATTAATTAATTAATAAAATGATTAAATATATTTTTAAATTGATCTAAAATTTTTTTATAATTGACCTATATAATACATTGAATTTATAATTAATTTATTTATACACGTAACTATATTAATTAATTTATAATCTAATCGAGGATAACTTAATCACATAATATAATTTTCATAAATATCTTTTTGGTATTATGTGATATACGAACCTTTTGATCAAACTCAATCTACTTCACCATAGTAACCCTCAATGTGCACCATTAAAAGACACTAACAATAAGGAATTTATGATATTTTAGAAGGAATTTGTAATATTTAGAAGGAATTTATAACATTTATAACATTTATAATATTTATAAGAAGGATTATTAAAATAATAAATTATACAATAGATTGTACATCTTACCTGCCCAAGACATCAAACCATGCTACAATTGTTCCGTCTCGTTGCACATATTCTTTAAATTCATCATAAGAAATATACCCTTTTGTATTTGTATCAATTGATTTAAAAATCTTGTCAACAATTTCATCTATAGCATCTTGTCCTAAACATTCTACAACTGGTATTTTTTCATTCCACGTTATAATATCATTATCTTCTTCAGTTATTGATTTTTGATTAATATATTGAATGTTATTTTCAGGGGGAATTGCGGCATGAAAAGCTGCTGCCACGGGTTGGCTGGGTGTAGATTCATAATTTTCTAATAATTCTTCTTCCATCGCCTTTACAACATCTCGAACTAATTCTGTTGAAATATGAAAATATGCCTTAAAAATTTGTTGTAACTCATCCCGACTTATAAGACCATCACCATCAAGGTCATAACCTTTGAAAGCATCTAGAAAGAAATTATATAATTTATAACTATTAATGACCAGACCGAAAAATATATATAATATATATGTTATTTTCCTTTTTCTATTCTTATTATTCTCATAATATATAATTACATTTAATCTTCTCTTCAAGATTCCCTTTACAAAGAACTGACAAGCCGACAACTAATTCACTAAAATTTATAATATTATCTCCATCCTGATCAAAAAATTGGAAAATACGTTCTGTAACTAAATTACGTTCTACACTTAAAGGCCCCAAACATTGTTCAAATGTTCCTTTATCGATGCCACCCTCTCCACGTGTAACAGTAGCTAGGGACTTGAATTGATCGTAAAGAGCCTCAAGTTCCACCTGGTCAACTAAAAAAGTTATTAAAACCAAATTAAAATTATAAAAATTCGAAGTCATAAATTACGATAAAACTACCACAACATACGTACAATGTGTTTTCTTCTGCAAATCACGTAGCCTATCTCGAGCTAGATCTCCAAAGTTGGTATATCGACCTTATAATTAAAATAATGTTTAACTCTATCAATTCTTTTAATTCTAACTAATTCTAATTAATTCTAATTAATTCTAATTAATTCTAACTAATTCTAACTAATTCCAACTAATTCTAACTAATTCTTACTAATTCTAACTAATTCTAACTAATTCTAACTAATTAATAACCTAATCGATAACTTACCTGGATAAAATACATTTAACAGTGCGGAGCGTGGATTGGCTAAAGGTGGAATGGGAATTCTTATCTTAAGGAATGTATGAGTTTTATAATGAACTTCTTGTCCTTCACAAAGTTCACAAAGGTCATAATCAACACAATTGGCACATTTATAACGAATTCCTCTAATTGGTGACTATAAGAAATTGAAACTTTAATATAAAAATGATTTGAAAATATAAAGAAAAATGGTATCTTTATTATTTGAAACATACTGAGCTGCAATTATTGCATGTAATTCCACCTGAAATATGTATATATATATATATATATATATATATATATGTATATATATCAGATTTAGTTACATAATCACGTTATATGAAGACGATAACAATTCTTACGATGTATATATCCTTCTAAAAAAAATATATCGCAAAAAAAAAAAAAAAACCAGTTAGACTCATTTTTTTAAAAAAAGAAAACAAGTTATCATGTATTAAAATGTACCTTTACGGGCTTGATCTTCTGCAATTGAATACAGTAAATTAAGCAGGTTTTGACTTTCTTTGTTATCAATATAAAAGCGAGTCGCGTCCTCGATTTCTTTATCAACTGTACTAGAATTTGTTGGAACATTATTAGGTGCGATGTTGCCTTGATTCGATGTAGAAGTCTTCCCAAATCGTTGACTAAACACATATAAGCCATAAAGAAGTCCTACACCACTTAATACTCCACCAGTCAAAAAGAGTGCATTACTAGTATTTGACATTGTTCGAAGTTAATCAAGTTATAGTATTAAAGTTACTATAGTTATTTTTATGAATACGATACAGTGATACAATATTCAGCCACAAAATTACACAACAAATAACACACAAAATTTCAACAAAGTGGCTTGAGGTAATTATCATTATCATAAATAAGAAAATAATTTAATTAAGGGGATTTAAATATATAAAATATTCTTTTGCTTACTAGAAAACTATTATACCACGATGACTTCACCTCCTGCACAAAGAACTTTTGATGCAACTTCCAGACTTAAAATGAAAGAACAAACTATTGACGAGATGTATGGTATACCAGAAAATTTTTTAGAGATTGAAGTACGAAATCCCCAGACTCATGGTATGTGCATTAAACGATGGTAATTGGTAATAGTACTTCTAAAGAATGAGATATTTTTTAATATATAATATCATTATAATTTTTTACTAATAGGCTACGGTCGCAAAATGTTTACTGATTATGAAATTGTTTGTCGGGTGAGTATTATTGCGAGACTCAATGCTCAAGTAATATAAGTAATATATTGATTTATACAAAAGTAGGTCCATACTTCAATTTACACAGACCTAATATATTGATATTAATCATTATTTATTTTGATTATTTAGACAAATATTCCAGCATTTAAATTGAAACAATCTTCTGTCAGGAGGAGATACAGTGATTTTGAATGGTTTCGAGATGTTCTTGAACGAGAATCATCACGAGTTAACATTCCTTCTTTACCTGGAAAGGTTTTCACTAACCGGTTTGCAGATGAAATTATTGAAGCTCGTAGGGAAGGACTTGAAAGATTTTTACAAATGTATGAATTAATGAATTTTTAATTTTTATAATTTTAATTTTTTAATTTAATTTAATTTTTATAATTTTAATTTTTTAATTTAATTTAATTTTTATAATTTTAATTTTTTAATTTAATTTAATTATTATATAGTGTTGCAGGTCATCCTCTTATACAAACTGGAAGTAAAGTGCTATCTGCATTTATTCAAGATCCCAATTTCAGTAGAGAAAATTATAATTATTAGATAAATTTTATTGTTATATCTTTCGTACATCTTAGGGTTATTAACAGTATCGCTTTAAATATTTTAATCATATTTTTAGCTAACTGGACAAAATTTATTTTATTGTGCATGCTTACTTGCAATAAATTCGAAAGCCATAGCTGTCCAAATAATTATTCGGATGAAAAGAAGTGCAAGTAAACTTTCTATGGACATCAAGACACCTCTTGCAATAATATTTTTTTGAAAAATCTGTACATATAAATTAATTGGTAGTTGAATTAATTAATTAATTATAAATTTAGTTGGTGGTTGAATTATTTTATTTATTGGATATTTTTGTATATTATTGGATTTATTGGATATTCTTGGATATTCTTGGAGTATTGTATTTCAACAATTTATATTTTTTGGGATAAAAATATTATTTTATTTAGATTAGCATTGTGTATTTTTTTGGACCATTTATTACAAAATAAAAAGGAAATTGAGCATTTCTATAGCTAATTATAATTAATTTCTGAGATTTATGAGAATATGTACCTGTATATTTGATATATGTTGTAGAGATTATATAAACTGTTCCAGAATAATCCTAACTTATGAAAATATATCAATAATAAAATTCAATAAATCTAATTTTAATAATAAAGTAACAAATAAATCTAATTTTAATAATAAAGTAACAAATAAATTATCTGCAATCGTGAAAATTAATGTAAATAAGAATTAATAAGGGTTATATCTGCTATGTTTACTGGAATGATGGCGGTGATGATGATTAGATCGATAATAGTCTTTACGTTGCTTTCCAGGTATATTATGTGCTGCCTCGGTAGCTTCCGGATTGAATTGTGAATTATATCGATTTTTTGATGGTTCTTCAATATCTATATGAGGATTGAGAAGTTTGAGTGTACGTAATCGCTCCTCGTGTTCTCTTGCAAGTCGTTTAGCACGTAACTCCTCGATTGTTAATAATGAATGACTTTCTTGAACTTTGGTTATTTCTTTTATGTTCTAGGATATTTTATAGAGTTAATTAGTAGGTATGGAATTATTTTGTTGAATGAACAATAATAATTCGATATTTGCCTTTGGACGTTGAGCAATGGCATCATTTTTTTTCTTTTTATCCAAAGTTTTTTTCAATGTAAGTAATGGATCTTCAAATGATTTTATTCCCTCATCTTTTTTTCTAAGGAAATAAATATTATTATAATTGTTAATAAATCATACCAAATTAAATATTCATAAAATATAAAATATAATTATGAATTACTTTTTAATTGTTCCATCTATTGAATACCTTTCTTCTTTGTTAACTTTCATATACCATGGTTTAGGATCTATGAAAATTGTTAACTATTAGATGAGTAATAATAATATATAAATAGTAAATAATATATAAATTACCTTTCAAGACTTCATCAAAATACATTGTATATTGTCTCTCTATTTTCTGTTCCCTTGCCCTTTTCTCGGCTTCATATTCAGGATTGGTAGAGAAAGTTTTCACAAATTCCTGTATTATATCATAATAATTTAAATAATTTTATTTTTAATCCTTATACTATATTAAACTATATTTAACTATATTTAACTATATTTAACTGCATTGAACTGTGTTGAACTGTATTGAACTATATTTAACTGTATTGAACTGTATTGAACTGTATTGAACTGTATTGAACTGTGTTGAGGTGTATTGAGGTGTATTGAATAACTCACTTTTTCTTTATCTTCCCAAAAATTGATATGACCGCTAGCTGTTTCGGTCGAACTTTGAAGCTGTAAACCTTGATCATCATTCTTTGTTGACTCTAAAGCAGAAGGATTATTTGCTCCTCCTTGTATTCCTTGTATTCCTTGTATCAGTTTTGCA
The DNA here is from genome assembly GCA_003547095.1 of Diversispora epigaea. NCBI lineage: Eukaryota > Fungi > Glomeromycota > Glomeromycetes > Diversisporales > Diversisporaceae > Diversispora > Diversispora epigaea. The sequence goes on along the minus strand of PQFF01000561.1, from coordinate 40,152 downwards.
CTTGCTTTCTCACGAAGAAGTTTTAATCTTCGTTCACGTTCCTAAAACAAATAAAATTTGTGTAAATTTTAGTAATGAAAACAATACAATAACAATAATATCTGAATATCTAAGACAAATACCGCAATTTCCTTCCTTTCATTTTTTGCAGCTTCTTCCTGTTGAGCTTTTTCCTCGTCTTTACGGACACGTTCTTTATTTTTGAGGTTATAAACGTGGTAACTGAATAATGAAAATATAATTAATTAACTGACTTCGGTTAACAGTTGATCCTAAAAATAAAAATACCTTTTGTGTGGTAGAATGTTCATTTTTGTCAAAATAGAAAGAAGTTTAGGAAATTCAATTAAATTGGTAATATACGATCACGGGAAAAGTCTTTGTTAACTTATGAAACGAGTAGAGTTTCACTGTGATAAAAAAATAATAAAGTGATAAAGTGATAAAGAGGTGATGAAAGTGAAAATGTATTTATTGCATATTTTAATAATAGTATAGTATGCAGGATTGATGCAGTTTCTAGTAATGAGGCTTTTAAAATCAATAATTATCGTATTGTAATAATTATAATTATTATCGTATAATTATTATTATCGTATAAGAATGCTTTAGAGAAAAATATTATGCTTAAATTACAAATACAAAATATCACTACTTGAATAAACATTTTACTATTATGTACATATATAAAATATAATAAAGGAATTTTACAAAAATTTCTTATTTACATCATAAATGAATTAATTCTGCGCTCAGCGAAGAGAAAGTGTAAAAGTTATTTAAAATAAATTAAATAAATTAAATAAATTTCTAAGACTAATTGCGAATCACGAAAAAATAAAATAATCATTCAATGATGCTAAATCGGTTATAATCAAAGCTTTCTTCATTGCTAGCTGTGTTAGCCATAAATTCAAAATCATTATTATATGAAAAATCTTGAATATTAGTAAATGCAAATTCGTTAGCTAAAGTCGTATTTTCACTTGGCATAAAATTATGTGGACTAAAATCAGTATTAAAATATTGAGATGTGTTGGAAAAATTCGTTGATGTCCTATTTTGAGTTTCATTTTCATTAGGAGAGACAGTTTGTAAAGGTTCCATTTCTACAGAAAATTGTCTAAGTTTAGAAACTTCGGAAAATATGATTTGATCTTTGCTAAATGAAGCAACTGTGATTCTATTACGATGTGATTTGGTATATGGTGTCGCTGCATTCCTAGCCGCAAGGCAATGGTTACGTGGGCGTCTTTTTTCATAATTTCTTAGAATGATTGAATTTTCAGGTTCAACTTCAATCGTTGAACTTTCTAAATTTCCTAAATTTTCTGAATTATCTGAATTGACTTGGATATCTTCGGAAATTTCATTTATAACAATGGAATCACTTTGCGCATTTGTACATTTGTTGGGACGATTTTTTGAATAAGGAGCTACAGAATTTCTAACTGCTTTTGCACGAGAACGAGTTGGACGAGGAATTGAAACTTTCACTATTTCGCTTGGCGACTCTTCTATTGTATCATCAGTTGCTTGACTAGTTTCCTCTTCTTCAGTACATCTCAAATTAAATGCATGGACAATGATTTGTATCATGTCTTTGGATGTCAAAGAATCAGAATCAATCTCTGCAAATTTTTCTGTCCAATCAACCTTTTTTTCTAAAAAATCGTTCGTTAACTTTTCATAATCTACGTCGTCTTTCTCTGACCGGCTGCGCCGATTGTTGAACCAAATATCCACTTGGTTTTCACTCAAACCAGTTTGTCTAGCAATTAATTCCTTATCGGGTCGGTTGTTTTCATTAAAATAGGCTTCAAGCACGTTCGTAACATCGTCACTGAATCGGGGAATATGAATTACATAATCTTTATTTAACATTTTGATGGTATTATTGCATTCTATAGTAACTTGATACAAGAAGTTTTCATAAGTTCGATTAATTTCAATTAATATATTTTTTATGTGTCCAACGTCGTTTGAAGGCAAAATAAAAAAACTTTTAAGAAGGGTGTTCTTGTGTTCACGACATTTTTGTTCAATAATTATTCGCATTTCCGTAAGATACGTTAAAGTTGCTTTCTTAATATTTTCATAACCAAAACACAATTTCTCCAAGTCAAGAACAATATTCGATGTATCAAAATTTTTAAACGATTCTGTTGAGAAAAGGTTTGTAAACTTGAATTCATCAAAATAATACAAATTATTGTAATTATGTTTTTCAAAAAGGTCTGAACGATAAGATGAATTAAAACAAGAATTTGCTTGACCATTGAAGGTTTCGGCAATTTTTGAAATTCGACTTCCGATATCTTCTAAGATAATAGCCTTGTTTTTTAAATTATCCATTTTTCAAGAAATTTTTATTCGTATTTTTAATCTATTATATAGTTATTTTTACAATACATAATACTGTGGTAATACAGTAATACAGATGTATTATTTTCTTTGTGACATATGGAAGGTATGGGATAAACAATATGACTTACGATGTGACTTACTGAATATATAAATAGTCGATAATTTCTCAACTTCTAACTTTTGCAAAAATGCCAAAAGAAAAACTTAACTCCGAAAGAGGGCTAACGCGTGGACACCATCCTTACTTAGATGGATCACAATCTCCTTTACAAAAAATACAACCAACTGTAACTCGTCAAAAAACAAATAACCATTCCAAAAGTCTGGTTAAAAATTCGGATTATTTGGGCAAAAAATATGTAGAATCTCTATTACAAACACCTGCCAATACACTTTTGCAGGAACGACAAAATGAAGCAAATGAATGCCTTTTGAGAAATGAACGTCAACAATTTCCTGAGCTATTTAATTCTGTTTTTTCTACGGATGAAGATTATTTAGCAAAGCAAAATGAAGAGATAAACTCCCTACCAACAATAAATGTTTCAACGAACATTATTAGTCCTATATACATTGATGGAATTGATGCAGCTTCGCATCAAATACAGGGAGAAAATGCTGTAAATTCCATAAATGAAAATACAATTTATCAAAATTATTCGACTTTATCAACTTTATCAGGAGAAAATATATTTGTTTGTTCTGAAACAGAATCTTTTAGTGATACTAAAAATAAAGCTGTTGATCATCAAAATCTAAATGAACATCCACTGCATTTGATATACCTTAAACTTCTTAATTTAAGGGATCTTTTATACGTATCTCAAGTGAAAGACGAGTTTCTCGATATTGTTGAAAACTTAACAGAACAAGCATTATACGCTTTTAAAATACCTACTAAATCTGAACTAGATACAGCAATTCATACTTTTATTCCGATTCTAATACAGCAGCTTATTGATATTTGCAATAAAGAATTGGAACTTGGGGAAGATTTTTTAAAATTTCATGCAGAATTAGAAGAAAAAACTGAAGGGATTATACAGACTTATTGCACTAACCATCAAAAAGATTTTCAGGATCCTAATCCTGCTATCTCATGTCTAAAAACACAACATACTCGTCAACAAACTGACCCATTCTCTACAATGTGGTTCATCAAATATCTGCTTGATAATGATCTCCAAAGACCAGACAAGAAACAAAGAAATTGGCTATCACTTTGGACAAATATGATGCTTCATGACGTTAATCGATGGTTTATAAGAACCAATAATAATTATATAAAAAAAAATGAAAAAGAAACTGCGCGTAAAAAGTTGACTGAACGTGCAAAAATAACTAGTAAACAATTAAGAAATACATTTAAAGCTAAAAATAAAATGAGTTCAAAACGTAGTCAACCATATGATAAGGGGGCCAAATATAATAATTAATTAATTGTACAATACATAACATGACTTAAACATATTCAGCCTCTTTCAAACATGTGGCTTTTTTTTATATCAACCCAGTTAGCCTCATTCTCAATATATTTATTTTGTATAAAATCAGTTTGTATATATATTTATTAAAGTTTTAACAACCGTTTCTCTAAATCTCTGATCTTTAATTTGTAAAAATGAGTCAACCATATTATCCTCCTCCTTCAGGAGCATATTCCCCAGTTATAGGCACTGAAAACTCAAATTATCAACCACCCACATATGAATATTCCCAAGGGTCTGTTCATAGTAAAATAGGAGAAAAATGGAACCCAAAGCCAAAATACCAAGGTATTTTAATTATTATTTTATATTAATATATAATTGAAGAAAATTAAATATTAAAATGCTTTATTTATATAATAGATTTATGGGCCGCAATATTGTTTCTTATTCATTTTGCTGGATTTGTTGTTCTTAGTTATATTGGAATAAAGGAACTTGTGACAAATAATGAAATAAACAATAGTAATACCAATATTAATTTGGATTCTAAAACTATATTATTATTGGTTGCTTCTGGTGTCCTTGGATTTTTTTTAAGTCTTATCTATATGATCTTCGCGCAACGATTTCCCAAACCACTTATCAAAATAACTTTATATCTTTCAATCCTTACTTATTTCATTGTGGCAGTCGTCTATGCTTATTATAAGCAATATGTACTGGTAAGTCAAAAAAATTTAAAAAAAAATTCTATCTAAATAATTCGCTAAATTATTATTTTTTTTTCAAGGCTATTCTATTTGGTATATTTGGAATATTGTATTTAATATGTGCATTTACTTGGAGAGATCGAATCCCTTTTGCAGCCATAATGTTAGAAACTGTAATAAGTATTGCTAAAAGATATTATGGTACAATTGTAATGGGATTCGTAGGTTTAATATTACAAGTAGGATGGTCCGTGTGGTGGGCAGTGAGTATAATTGGAGCGTAAGTGTTATTTTTAGATTTTTAAATGAATGATTTTTCTAAATAAACAATTGTTTTTTAATTGATTTACATTTACTTTTGCGTTTAGATATCAATATTTTTATGCCAAAGCCGAATGTCAAACTACGACCCAAAATGGTCAATCAACAACAACATGCAATAATATTACACCCGTTTATATAGTTTTGGTATTTATGGTGTTTAGTTTCTATTGGACAAGTCAAGTCATTAAAACTCTAGTTCATGTTACCGATTCTGGGGTTTACGCTACATATTATTTCCTTGAAGGTACAATTCAAGGAGTTGGTTCAACTCCCACCATTAGTTCATTAAAACGTGCCTGTACTACTTCTTTTGGTAGTATTTGTTTCGGGAGTTTAATTATTGCATTAATCAATACCGTAAGAGTTATTCTTCGTACTCTTGCGGAAAATGAAGAAGGTGTTTTGGGTTTTATCGCTGCATGTTTTGCTTGTTTATTAGCATGTATTGAACCTCTGGTTGAATATTTCAATCGTTATGCTTATGTTGAAGGTAATTTTATTCATTCATAATTACATTATTTAATTATTACCTTATTGTCTTTTATTTAACGATTATTGGTTTTGCTTTGATTAGTTGCCATATATGGTAAATCATATTGTCGTGCTGCCAAAGACACCTGGACTTTAATTAAGGATCGTGGTGTTGAAGCTATTATAAATGATAATCTTATTGGAAACGTCTTGGTGATGGGTGCTTTCTTCATTGGCGTTCTTTGCGCATTATTTGGATTCGGTTACATCAAAATTGCTAAACCCGATTTTATAGATAATAATAATATAATATTACTATTTGTCATAATTTGCTTCTTACTTGGATTTATGATGACGGTAAAGAGTTTATATCTTTTTTCATATATTTTTATGTCAACACGAGTTTTATATTTATCAATTAATTGTCATTTAAATTAGGTTGTCGTAACGGATGCCATCGATTCTGGAGTTGCAACTACATTCGTTGCGTTAGCAGAAGATCCTGAAGCATTAAGACGAACTAAACCAGAATTATTTGAACGTATTCGCCAAAGATGGCCTCGTGTTGTTCAGGGAATTTAATATTATAAATAACATAATCACAATTTATTACCAAAAAAGTAATTTAAACGATGTACAATATAAAACTTAAGAATTAATCAAAAATTAATTATTATTAATTATTAAAATATGGATTATATATTTATATTGATATAAAATTTACATAAAATCCAGAGGCATCGTAAATTCAATTTGATGAGATTCTATTTTTTTTTAAAAAAAGATAACGTTTTAGTTTGTTTCATTAGATTTAACATATCCGATTACAAAATAAAATACCTGGAAGTTGATTAACTGGTTCCGGAAGATCGTCGTATTTCAATAACCGACTACTGTAAACTGCATCTTTATGGATCCCAACGTTTGATTGGGTACCTTCTGATAAGAGCTTGCGTCTTAGTTCATCAGATTCTTGAAATTCTTCCTTATTTAGGTCTTTAAGGCACCAACCATCCATAGAAATATTAAAAATATCATCAATTGATGGACGGTTTGAAGGATTTGCATCCCAACACCGACAAATTAAATCGCTATAACATTTAGGTATCAAATCACTTATTGGGGGGCGGTGGCCTTTACAAATATCCATCGCCAAATGAACATCATGCGCACGACCAGAAAAGGGTAATTGACCAGTTGAAATTTCCCACATGATCATTCCAAAACTATATATATCTGACGCTTGTGTGTATTTTTCTCCACGTAAAACTTCAGGAGCCATGTATGGGATTACGCCATAAGTACCTTTCTCTATTGAAGCCTCTGATTTACAAAGACCCAAATCGCCTATAAAAACCACTAAAGATGTGATATTTTCTAGCGGGCATTGGTCGTGAATAAGAATATTACCACTATGGAAATCCCGATGTACTAATCCTGCCAAGTGAATTGTTTTAAGACCCGAGGCTACATCTGCTAAAATAGGGATCTTCTCTTTCCACAACATATCTCTTCCAGGTTTGGTCCCCAAAAAATTACGCAATGAACTCTTATCAGCGTAACTGAACACCATCAAATACTCTTCAGTTTCTGGATTTCGTGTAATTCCATAATGTCGAAGAATACAATGACCATGCACCGTGTCTTTGTTTTTCATTGCTATAACATTAGACAAAAGTTAATATTTGTAATTAGTGATTAACCACATGAAAGGGTTTACCTTCGATATATCCTATAATCTGTAAGAAAAAGTTAGTCATTTGTTGAAGTTTATAAAAACATTACGGCTTATTAATTCACCTCTGTAAAAAAGCCATCGTTAATTTCTTGGGAATTTTCAAAAGTTTTCAGGACAACCGGTTCATTGCTATCTTTTGACCAATCTTGTTTACTTTCATCCCATTCCTTTATGGGACCGTCTATCCAAACTGCCTTATAAACTTTACCAAAACCCCCTCGTGCTAAAAATTTTATTTCCTTAAAATGTTGGTACGGGATCCACTCAAGAACTAAATACAATTCGGTGGCTTCAAGCTGTGTATACTGAATGAATTCGTCAATAGTTTTGTTTCCACTTGTCCAATTTGCAAATTTTTTCTGAAACCGTTTGGACTGGCAATTCTGACACCAATTATAATAGGAATTCAAAAAACCACATTCGGAACATATTGTTTTTCCTTTCATCGTAACCAGAACTTACTGGATAAATGCCCTTGCCCTTTGGGATCTTGGATAATGTAAAATTTAATTAATTACAGTTGGTGACAATGGTAGTAATATTGGTGATATTGAAACTGGTGAAAAATTATAATAAAATTTTTATTTAATAAATTATTAAAATTGAATGCATAAACAAAAATATCGATTTCAATAACTATTTACCAGAAGAAAATAGTATTATAATTTTTATTAGTATCATACTTGTTATTTTTAAGTGAAAATTAGAACATTATTTAGACATGACTAAAAATAGATTGAAATTTTATCGTTTAAAAAAAATTAAATGAAATCAATAGAATAAATTAAATTCTTCACATTAGGTTAGTTAATATGATGTGAAAATGTTAATCAGTATCACGTTACGTTGTACATTTTTTAATTTTTAATTTAAAAAAAAATTTTTTAAGAAAAAATAAAAATGAATATTGAGATTTTATTTTTATAAAGTTTAAGAAAATACATGAGGATTTAATCTTGAGATTTCAGTTAGTCTTTGATATTCTAGGATTACATTTTGATCAGTCATAAATGCTGACCGATCTAGATGAGATATTTCAATATTGTTCCAAGTGGGACATCGACTAAAAGCAACATATGCTTGTCCTGATGAAAAAATATTTCCATCTAATGCAAGAGATACCTTAGGTAAGGTTAAACCTTGTGTTTTGTGAACTGTTAAAGCAAAACAGTTTTGTAAAGGGTATTGAGTTCGTTGACAATTAGTTCCATTAATTTCAAAATAATGAGTTTGCTTTGTAATATTTATATCAATTATAGATCCTCTAACAGAGAATGCAACTTGAATTGACTGTTCTGAGGAATTTATATCTGTTATAATTCCTATAGTACCATTGCATATTCTGTGTTCAATAAGAGAATTGTTGAGATACATAACTCTTGCACCTGGTTGTAATTGAATATTGGAAGGTAAATTAGTTTTTGTTTTGAACATTTGATTTGCAAATGAAGTATCCCAAGGTACTGAATTTACAATGTCAATTGCTTGTGAAATTAAAAATTTGCCATCAGGTACTGGTAACATATTACAGATCATGTAATTGATTTGTTGTGCATTTTCTTTAAATCCTACAATATGTATTGTATCAAGTAATGTATCAATAGTAGAATGTGTTAAAAATTCTGAATGATGTTGTTGTAATATATGCCATGTTTCTTCAGAAATATTTCCTATTCGCACTTCTTCTAATAAATTAAAAAATTGTTTATCACCATTTTGTCATTGAGAAATATTTAAAAAAAGTGGATAAAATAATTTTCAAGCTGTTGCATAAAATACAGGTTGACTTTTAATTGGAGGTAATTGAGCAAGATCACCAACAACTATAACATTAATACCTCCAAATGCAAGTGCATTATTGTGAAGACTTGCAAAGAGATTAGAAATAAAATCAAATAAGTCATCTGAGACCATTGATATTTCATCAATAATTAAAGTTTCAATAGTTTTTAATTCATTTTTTAATTCATTGTCTGTAAAAGCTCTTGTTTGAAAACCTCTATGTGTTGATATAATTCTTAATTTTGAATGAATAGTTTGACCATCAATATTTTGAGCTGTTACTTCAGTAGAAGCTAATACAATATACTTGGATTGTCTTTGATCAAGTATATTTTTTATCATATTTATAATATATGATTTACCAGTTCCTGCTGAACCAGTTATAAAATAATATGACCATTTTCTATTAATATTTTTTTCCATATATGTTGAGATAGTAGATAATACATGATATTGATCTTGTGGTAATTCTAATATTGCTGTTTCGGGATAAATATTTGAAAGAATTTTTAAATTTTCTAATTGATTTCGTATTATTTGAGAGATATTTGTTAGAAGTTGATTATTTAAAGATTGTAATAATAGATCAAGCATTTCAATAAATTAATTATTAAAATGTGTTATTTGTGATTGATGTGTATTTATGATTTGATTCATTTTTATAATCAGATTCATTTCTTGCTGATACTTTTAGTAACAGTTGTTGATAAAAATATAATTCACCATCTTCAATTTTAAGAAATCGGGTTCTAATTATTATATCTTTTGATCTTTTAACAATATAATTATTTAAATCATCTTGATAAATTTGTCTAGAAGTTGATGATAGGGGTGATGGTATTATAGAATATTTTTCAAAATATTGTAGATATGTTAAATTTTCAAATTCAGGTAAATGAGGTCGAGCCATATATTTCATTATTGCATCATCATAATATGGATTTTCATCATCTTCATCAATTATGTAAATTGGTAATATTGATCGTGTTCGTATAGTTGGTGGTTCAGTATTTAAAAATTTTACAGTAGCTGAAGAATTACAAATTGTATGTCCCAAAAGTAAAAAAATTAATTCTATAGATCCTAATTATCTAACTATTACATGTTCTCGTAATTTATCATGTTCATGAATATTAAAAACATGTGAAGGTTCTCATTTTGCAATATATTTTACCATATATCTTGCAAATCCTTTGTTTGTTATATATTAAATATTCATGTGTGCATTCCATATTAATAGTATAAGTGCATGATAAGAAACAACCCATAAATCTGCTTCTGTTAAATATTTGTATACATAACAACAATTTCCTTCTTCATAATGAGTTGTTTCACTATAAGAACGAGGAAATCCTTTTTTACATGTTTGACCAGATATGGCTGGTCTTTGACATTTTTCATTACAAGTATGTATTTGATTAGCTATAACAGCAAAATATAATTCTGGTTCATATAATGGATTAAGAACTGTTGAATGAATTATATTATTTGCAATCATTGATTCAATAGTATTTGTAGTCCAATAGCAACTATGTATATGGGCTGCTCCACGATTTTGAAATTCTACTCAGTCAAAAAAATTTGTAATTTTGCCAAATCCTGTTAAATCAGATTTTGTATAAAGTTCTTTTTTCAATGATTGAAATTGGTGAACAAAGTAATTAGCACAATAAAAAGGTCAATTTGTAGGTAAAGTATCTCTATTGTCACTATTAGCTAATATATCATGTAAATAATTCTAACGATTTTCAGCCATAGTTAATGTTATAAAAATAGTAGGCAATTTTAATTTTTGTAACATTGAACTAGTCTGTGACCCGTCGCTTTGCTGACGGATTAATTTTATAATTAAATATTATTTTTATTACTATATTAAATTAAATTTAGTTATAAGTAATTTTATTTTATTATTTTATTAAGTTTAATTTATTAATTTATTAATTATATTGATAGCTTAGCCAGAATTAAATTCATGTGATGAGAATTTTATTAAATTGATAGTGTTAGCCGGAATTAAATTTGTGTCACAGTTTTATTAAATTAATAGTATTAAATTCGTGTTATCAAATTAATAGTATTTAGAATTAATATTAATATTAGTCAGAATTAAATTCGTATCACAGAAATAGTATTAGCGANAGTCCAATAGCAACTATGTATATGGGCTGCTCCACGATTTTGAAATTCTACTCAGTCAAAAAAATTTGTAATTTTGCCAAATCCTGTTAAATCAGATTTTGTATAAAGTTCTTTTTTCAATGATTGAAATTGGTGAACAAAGTAATTAGCACAATAAAAAGGTCAATTTGTAGGTAAAGTATCTCTATTGTCACTATTAGCTAATATATCATGTAAATAATTCTAACGATTTTCAGCCATAGTTAATGTTATAAAAATAGTAGGCAATTTTAATTTTTGTAACATTGAACTAGTCTGTGACCCGTCGCTTTGCTGACGGATTAATTTTATAATTAAATATTATTTTTATTACTATATTAAATTAAATTTAGTTATAAGTAATTTTATTTTATTATTTTATTAAGTTTAATTTATTAATTTATTAATTATATTGATAGCTTAGCCAGAATTAAATTCATGTGATGAGAATTTTATTAAATTGATAGTGTTAGCCGGAATTAAATTTGTGTCACAGTTTTATTAAATTAATAGTATTAAATTCGTGTTATCAAATTAATAGTATTTAGAATTAATATTAATATTAGTCAGAATTAAATTCGTATCACAGAAATAGTATTAGCGAGAATTTTATTAAATTAGTTTGTGTCATGTGTCACAGAAATTTTATTAGATTAATCTTTTTTTTAATAAATATAAAAATATAAATATTTCTGATCTGCATAATTATCCTAATATTCATATTCGGAATATTTAATTTTTTTATAAATTCGTGTCACCAGTTTAATTTAGAAATTTAATCACATGATGATAATCTTTTTTTTACCTTGAAAGTTGTTTTAAAAAAACTACTCAATCTATTATTTTTTCGGCAATGTGACGTGCCGGAGTTATGTAATAAGCGCGTTATTTATAAATTTTTTATTTTAGAAATAAAACGAACGTGCTCCTATTATTATTTTATTATTATAAAACAATAATAGATTATATTTATTTTTTTTTAATATAATAGGAGACGATGAGACGATTAGACGATTAGACGATGTCAACGGAAATATCATGAGTACTACTACTACTATTATTTATTTATTATTTTTATTTTATTATTATAATATAATAATAGATTATATTTAATTTTTTTGTTTAATATAGTAACATTAACAGGAATGCCGTGAGTACTACTACTTCTATTATTATTTTATTATTATTATTTTATTATTATTATTTTATTATTATTATTTTATTATTATTATTTTATTATTTAATTATATTATAAAATAATAATAAATTTTATTTAATTTTTTTTTTGATATGGTAGATATGGTAGGAGCGGGAATGCTGTGAGTACTACTACTATTATTAATTTATTATTATTAATTTATTATTATTATTTTTTATTATTATAAAATAATAATAGATTAATTTTTTTTAATATAGTAAGAGACAATGTCAACGTGAACGCCGTGAGTACTACTACTACTACTATTATTTATTTATTATTTTTATTTTATTATTATAATATAATAATAAATTATATTTAATTTTTTTTTAATATAGTATAAAGTGACATTAACGGGAATTCTGTGAGTACTACTACTACTATTATTATTTTATTACTACTAGGGAAACAGGGACTGTTATAAGTCTGGAGCTAAATTATTCAATAAATATTAAATTAATATATAGAAAATACATATTAATTAATAATGATATGCGGTCACGTGTGTGGACAGATGGACAATTTTCATCAAGAGGTCTCTAGCGTGTTATGTCACATGATTGTTAGGCCTGTTGATCACATATTGTCACGTTATCGGACAGACGGACAATTTTTATTAAAGATTTCTATTATACCTGAAAATATAAGTCCTTCGCTATGCTCCGGACAATTATTTTATTATTATTATTATTTAATTATATTATAAAATAATAATAGATTTTATTTAATTTTTTTTTTGATATAATAGGAAACAATATCAACGGGAATGCCGTGAGTACTACTACTACTATTATTAATTTATTATTATTAATTTATTATTATTATTTTATTATTATAAAATAATAATAAATTAATTTTTTTTAATCTAATAGGAGACGATGAGATTATTAGACGATGTCAATTGGAATGCCGTCAGGGACGATGATTTCCTGTGATTCACAGAAAATCACAGTATCACATTAAAATACATCTAAATACAGAACTTATCTTATTTGTCACAGAATATCACATAATTTGGAATATTGAGGATTTTTATAATAAAGATCACAGAATCATATAATTGATATAAAAGATAAAATTTATCTCAAGGATCACTCGATAATGAAAAAAAATAATTTCGGGGCCAGGTTCGTTCACATGATTTTAAACTAATATAAACCAATCAAACCTTAAAAAGGTCATGTGGACGAACCTGACCCTAAAAATATATCACATAATATCACGGAATTTATAATGAATCGGCACATAATTGCACAGAATGGACAAAAAAGATATCACATTAATGTGCATAATTTATATTAATCACATACAGAATTTGGTCTTAGCCACCGCAGAAAATCATCGTCCCTGAATGCTGTGAATACTACTACTACTATTATTTATTTATTATTTTTATTTTATTATTACTATTTTATTATTCTAATATAATAATAGATTATATTTAATTTTTTTTTTTTAATATAGTAGAAGACGATGTTAACAGAAATGCTATGAGTACTACTACAACTATTATTATTATTGTTTTATTAGTTATTTTATATTAGTTATTTTATTATTTATTATTTATATAATTACATATTAATATATTACTTTTAATTTCTAAATATTATAAACTTACAATATATACACATATAATAATCTCTAATAGAAAACTTCTGGATATACAATATTCTTTGTGAAACCAACTCTTTTATTAGTAAGAACTTTTAAGTTTTTTTGAGTTGTCACCCTTGAACATGCAACATATAATTGCCCATAAAAGAATACAGGTGTTGGAAGGTATAAACTAACTTTGCTTAGTGTTTGTCCTTGAGATTTATTAATGGTCATTGCAAAAGCTGGCTGTACTGGAAACTGTCTACGTTTAAGAATAAAAGGAAGGTCTGTATTTGAAGGTGACAAAATAAGGCGAGGAAGGAAAACACAGGTTCCAGCATGTTTTCCAGTAATAATCTTTGCCTCAATTACATGTTTTTGAAGAGAACGGCAAATCAACCTTGTTCTATTACAAAGACCTTCAGAAGGATTAATATTACGTAACAGCATAATTGGAACTCCCACTTTTAATATTAATTAGTGAGAAGGAAGTCCTCCAAAGTTTAAAGAGTCAAGAAATTCTGTTGGATATAAATATTCAGATCTATTTCTATCTATTGATTCAGTTTGTTCAATTTCATTTGCACTTAGATATCTTACTGCTTCACCAGGAAACTGATCCATTATAATATCATTAATAGCTTTAACATGTTCATTTTTTGGAACAAGTATTCCATGTTCGATTAAATATTGGGGATTATAATATAGAGGTAAGTCAATATAAACAAAGTATTTATTTCTTGGGATGGTAAAATAATATCTTCAGGAAGTTGAATAGTATTTTCTTCCAATCCAGCAATAGTAGAAATATGACCTTCTTCAATTTTAAGTAACCATTTTGCAAATTCTTTTTGTTCATTGCATCTAAACTATTTATAGTACCAAGTACACGCATATTAATTTCTAATTTCATTACTTTTATATGTTTCCATAGATCTGATTGTCGTAAGCAAGATCCTACAATATCTTCTCATCCCCTTTTACTATTACAGGTAGAATTTGTCTAAAATCTCCTCCAAATACCATGACCTTGCCTCCAAATAGTTTTTCTTCTAGGGCTGGATCTATAGCTTTCATAAGATCTTTTAAAGTTCTGTCTACAGCTTCAAATGCATATCTATAAGTTATTGGTGCTTCATCCCAAATAATTAGATTTGCAGTCTGTATAAGAGAAGCAAGATCTGAATTGTGTGATATGGAGCAAGTGGAATTTTCATGTATATTGATTGGAAGCTTAAATTGAGAATGAGCAGTTCGTCCACCTGGCAAGAAAAGAGCAGCAATTCCTGAAGAAGCTACTGCAANGTCGTAAGCAAGATCCTACAATATCTTCTCATCCCCTTTTACTATTACAGGTAGAATTTGTCTAAAATCTCCTCCAAATACCATGACCTTGCCTCCAAATAGTTTTTCTTCTAGGGCTGGATCTATAGCTTTCATAAGATCTTTTAAAGTTCTGTCTACAGCTTCAAATGCATATCTATAAGTTATTGGTGCTTCATCCCAAATAATTAGATTTGCAGTCTGTATAAGAGAAGCAAGATCTGAATTGTGTGATATGGAGCAAGTGGAATTTTCATGTATATTGATTGGAAGCTTAAATTGAGAATGAGCAGTTCGTCCACCTGGCAAGAAAAGAGCAGCAATTCCTGAAGAAGCTACTGCAAAAGTAATATTATTATTTAGACGTATTTTTGCAAGTAAGATGCTATTAATTATATATTAATATTAGTAATTATTAAAATATTAATAATAACAAATGCTAAATAATATTTATTAACTTTTTTTTACTTGTAAAGAAATGTTTTTTCAGTTCCACCTGAACCATTAATAAAGAATATAGCAGAGGTTTGAGTTTCTACTGCTACTATAATCTCTTCAAAAATAGCTTTTTGTTCTACATTTAATTTGGGAATTTCTTTTTCAACAACTTGAGCTAATTCTTCAAAATTATATTGTTGTTCTTCATTAATTAGATGATTACTTGTTTCATTATTTGAAAGAGCTGTTAGAATAGGCATATCTAAAAAATTTTCAAGATATTTTTTTTGTTTATTTAAAATAGACTCTAAGTGAATAAGTGCTCGGTTATGTATTTTAGTATTTGTAAGTTCAAGATTCATATTTTTAGTTTTATTGCGAACTTGAAAAAGAATATCATCACTAAGAATATGAATATATTTTTTCCAAAGTATTTCAGGTCTTGTTACTTGACAAAATAGAAGGAGTGTTGTAAACAAATTGCGCAATTGAATTCCAGATTGTATTCGTCCAGCTTCTTTTAAACATTGGTTCCATTCCATATCATCTTGTAATAATCCTAAAGCAGCACATGCTCCTTTGAAAGTAGGATAAGTAATTCCTTCAACTGTACGAAGATTCTCAAAGGATGTTGCACCATGAACAATATTGAGAAGCATTCTAAGAAAATATAATTCACCTGCTGTTGGATGGATAAAATATATGTGACCAATGGAATTTTCTTGTTGTCTTGGTTTCCATTTTTTTGTCTGTATATTATAAACCTATTAAGATGGAAAATCTCCATATGTAAGTTTTTTTGCTTCTGGAAATATTGTATTTGCTTCAAACCATGCAGTAAGTGTTGATTTCTCAATTTTTGAATGTTCAATAATATTTTCTAGAAGTTCATCATCTTGAAATACTACTCTATATTGTCCTGGAAGATGAATTTGCAATTGGATAACATCTGGCATTTCATTATGTAACTTGTAATGAAATATTCTCCATGTAGCTTCAGATGCTAAAATATAACGAGCATCAAGGTAATGACGTATTTCATCATTACATTGAGTTTATTCATTTCCAATCTCTATAGTAGCACGATTATGGCCTTTGTAAATATACTTGAAAAGATATTTTACAGTAGCAATTGATGAATAAATTTCTATATTGATATGGCAATTATATTTGGTTGTTAGATATGGGTTATAAGGTACTATCCAACGGTTGTCTAATTCAATTTTATTTACTTTTACAGTTTTTCCATCTTCTCTTCGTCGATAAACTGGATATCCTTCTTTATTTAGAGTAGTACTTGTCTGAAAATTTCGTGGATATCTTTTAGAACATTTTCCATCTTTCATACATGGAGCATTTGGCATAAGTTAAGGGTGGAAGGCTCAATTGATATGAAGGCTGGCTCAATAATTGCGCCTTTGGCTAATTAATTTTGCGCCAGCTAAATTCTGGCTAAATTCTGGCTCAAAGGCTAATTAAATTGCGTTGGCTAAATTCTGGCTCAAAGACTAATTAATTTTTTTCTGGCTAAATTCAGGCGCAATTTCTGATTGGCTGGCGCAATTTTGGTCACGTGACAAAAGGTTGATCAGATAAAATTATTAATTAATTTTACCGATATTAACATTTTAATATATTGTTTTAAAATAGCTATAATTTGGTCAATTTTAATGTTACAGAAATGAAATATATATCATCTTGTAGCTAAGAACCAGATCTTTCGATCTATCATAGAAATATCATAGTAGAAAATCGCTCCTAGTTACGTAAAATTGATTTGAAATTAAAGCTAATTTAATTATTTTTAAAAATTTAAAAATAATTATTTAATAAAATTTATAATTGCGCCATTATTTAGCCTTTGCGCCAGAATTTAACCATTGCGCCTGATTGCGCTGTGGCTAAATTCCAGGCTCAATTGGCTAAATTAAATCTGGCTAAATTCCTGGCTCAATTCGTATTGCGCCTACCATTCCTAGCATAAGTGTACCACATAGACCATGTATCATTGATCACTGAACTGTATCAAATGTATCAGGATTAATATCTTTATCTGGAAATTCAGCTGATACAATAGCATTATAATCTGTAATTATTTAAAGTTTATATTCTTCAGCAAGTATAAGAAGAATATGGACATGTGACAATTCACGTTTTTGAAACTCTATTGTATAAAGGTAACCAACTACTCTTCCAAAAATATTATTTTTTAAAATATCTTTAAGCATTGCCTTAAGTTTCATATTAAAAACCCAGGTTATTAAATCAGATCGATCTTGGGCAGTTTGACCTAAAAAAAGTACTTCTTTAATTTCAGGCCAACTTGGATTACATGTCATTGTGATAAATAAATCAGGTTTACCAAGCTTTCGTACAATAGCCATTCCATCCTGATATAATTTTTGCATTTGTCGAGGTCCTCCAGTAAAACTTGATGGTAAGATAATTCATTGTCCAATATTTATTATTTTTATTATTTCACCATCTCTAATATTATCTCTAATATTCAGTGCATCTTCAAGTCCACTATATAATTCAATACGTATTTGTTTTTGATTGTATTTTAAATAATTAAGACGTGTTTGTTCCATTACTGCATACATGTCAACAATCCATTGTTGAAAAAGTCTTCCAAAATGATATAAAATAATTGTTTCACCAGAACGACCAACTTGAAGCTGGTATGCAAAATAATTCATAGCTGTAATGTATTTTGATTCATTTATATTATCATCATTATTATTATTAATTGTATTTATTTCTTTTTGTGCAAGATCACATATAGGAATAAAAGGATTCCATTCATCTTCACCTCTTGGAAACATGAGAATATAATGAAGTGGCATGTATGAACTATGTATTTCAGATATTCGTTGAAATCTTCCTTTATGTAATTGTAATATTATATCTCGTTTCATTGGATTAATTTCTTGTCCATCTCTTGTCATCATAATTGCAATTTCAGATGCACTTGGTACATTATAACATTGAGAATCTTTTTTTCTATTATTTGTAATAACCATTTACAAATCTATCATTGGATCTATACGTGTTGCCCAAATCCTAAATAATTTGGGATTTGGAATGCCAAAATGCACAAATTACTAGTATTTGGGATTTGGGATTTGGGATTTCGGCATTTGGGATTTTGGCATTTGGATTTCGAATTTGGGCGGCAGGTATAATTGGATCATCTTTAAACATATCTCTAGCTTGGTGAAATATTTTAACATATGAATTTATTTGATGTAACATTTGTTGAAGTTCTGCAACAGTAGTTAAATCAAGATCGGGCATAATATTCATTCTATTTTGTATCTCATTATTTGTATCATAAATATATATCTGAGCAAACTGGGGATTGGTATCAGGATCAGGAAGCAAGATACCTATTCTATAATATATTTCTCCATGAATTCGAAAAG
This sequence comes from Diversispora epigaea, assembly GCA_003547095.1. NCBI lineage: Eukaryota > Fungi > Glomeromycota > Glomeromycetes > Diversisporales > Diversisporaceae > Diversispora > Diversispora epigaea. The sequence goes on along the minus strand of PQFF01000561.1, from coordinate 21,193 downwards.
TATAAATACCACTGGTATTAATAATTTCTTGATCAATTTTTACCTCCATTGATGTGAAAGCAAATGCAGAATTATATATTCTAATCTTTTGCCAAAATAGGCGTGCACGTGATTCAGTTCCAGTGAGAAGTGAATTTAAAAGTGATGGTAGCTCCTGGAGAGGAGGAAGAAGAACTTTGCCATTTGCACAGNATGCCAAAATGCACAAATTACTAGTATTTGGGATTTGGGATTTGGGATTTCGGCAAAAAATACTAATTATAATTTGGGATTTGGGATTTGGGATTTCGGCAAAAAATACTAATTATAATTTGGGATTTGGGATTTGGGATTTCGGCATTTGGGATTTTGGCATTTGGATTTCGAATTTGGGCGGCAGGTATAATTGGATCATCTTTAAACATATCTCTAGCTTGGTGAAATATTTTAACATATGAATTTATTTGATGTAACATTTGTTGAAGTTCTGCAACAGTAGTTAAATCAAGATCGGGCATAATATTCATTCTATTTTGTATCTCATTATTTGTATCATAAATATATATCTGAGCAAACTGGGGATTGGTATCAGGATCAGGAAGCAAGATACCTATTCTATAATATATTTCTCCATGAATTCGAAAAGTATAAATACCACTGGTATTAATAATTTCTTGATCAATTTTTACCTCCATTGATGTGAAAGCAAATGCAGAATTATATATTCTAATCTTTTGCCAAAATAGGCGTGCACGTGATTCAGTTCCAGTGAGAAGTGAATTTAAAAGTGATGGTAGCTCCTGGAGAGGAGGAAGAAGAACTTTGCCATTTGCACAGCAAGTAATAAAAATGGGGAATTTTATAGATGAATTTGCTGTTCTTTCATCTGACCACATTTGGGCTCCACAGTTAGAACATTTATTATTCATATTATTTATAGTATGTCAACTTAATCCATTTAAAATCCAAGGATAGATTCGTGCTTTTAAAATTAAAACGGAAGGTATGGTTTCATTATGTTTCTCATATTGGCTTTTTTTTGTTACAGTATTTTTTATTTTTTCTAATTGCATCTCTATTATTTTTTCATTTTGTTGTCTTACTTTTCTTCTTGATGCTAGATGATTATCTCTTTCTCTAACATTATTAGTTATATTAGTAAGTATAGTAGCAGCAGACCTTTTCTGTTGTTTGTAACGTTGTTGTTGTTCACGATTAAGTCTTTTTTTACGTTCATCAGAAGTTTCATTCATTTGAGTATAAGAATATAATTATAAGATTTTAATATCTCTAAAAAAGAAAAGATCAATAGCACATAAAGCATACCCTATAAGAAGTGCGCATACTTAATTTGTACTTGAAATATACTTAAAACATTATTACATCAGGAAATTTTAATAGGCGAAAATTTGCGCAAATTTTCACTTCGAAAATTTCCACAAATTTCCGACACCTTCGGAGGTTTGCGCAAAAAAATTTCGCAATATTTCGCAATATTTCGCAATATTTTCGCAATATTCGTAAAAATTTCCGCAATATTTCGCAATATTTTCGCAATATTTCGCAAAAATTTCCGCAATATTTCGCAATATTTCGCAATATTTCCGTAACGTTTTTGCAAAAATTTCCGTAACGTTTCGCTAAATTTTTAAAATTTGCATTTATATACAGGCAAATTTTTTACATTTTATAATTTATTAATAATTATTATTTTATTGTGGTATTTCAAATATTACTATTATTTTATTTATGTTAATTTTAATATTTACAAAAATTTTCGAAATATATAAATATTTAAAAATTAATTTTTTATTATTCCTCCTCACTTTTATCAATATTTATTATTTCATTATAATATTCGTCACCTTCGTCAGTTTCGTAAGTTTCGTTAGCTTCGTAAGCTTTGTCGCCTTCGTCAGCTTCATCGTCATCATCATCGTTTTCATCATCTTTTCTTATGGATCTTATTTTTTTCTTTTCTTTTCGCGAGGTTTCGATTTCAGTAATTCTTTTATTACTTCTGGGAGCTGCTGGTCTTTCGGGAACTGCCGATTTTTTGGGAGCTGCTAGCCTTTTGGGAGCTACTTCTAGTCTTTCGGGAGAGTCGGATTCGTATTCAAAACTTTCATTATTTTCAATTTTATTCTATTTTTTTAAAGTTTCGTTAGTTTTCGAAAATTTTAAAAATCTGGCATAATATAGAATTTACTTACTAGATTTTTTAAAAGAACTGGTTTTATTATTTCCTCGGATATTTTGATGTTTTCATTATTTGGGTTAAGAATAATTTCTGCAATGGAAATCACCCAGGCGATTTGTAAATTTGGAATATTTTTTTTCTTGGGCCAGACGTTTTTAATTATTCGAGTCATATAAGTATCCTCCTCGTCTTCTTCAACTTTATCAAATAATTTTCGAAAACTGTTTGAGATGGCGAGGTTCTTTTTCCACGCACTAATTTTCGAGGCTTCTGCTGCGATGCTTATGGGGGGTACCTTACAAACTTCGAAAATCGACGTTTTNTTTTTATGGTAGAACGGCTCCCATCTATGACCTAGGGAAGAAAAAAAATTAATGTCGGATTTTTCCATAAAAGATTTTGCTGTTTCTTTGAATTGATCAAAGGTTGGATATATTATCTTCTCCAAAAGATTTTGGGCCGATTCCAATATTACGGACTATTTATAAAACATTGTTAATATTACGAGTATTTGCGAAATATTTAAAATTTAATATCCTTACTAACATAGACACAATCCTGGTCATATGAGAGTATTGCTACTTCTTCTTTGACTGACTTTATATCATCCTGCATTTTTTCTTGGTTTTTCATGATTTTTTCCAACATTTTTTGTAGATTGTCTAATTTACTAAAAATTCTTTTCGTCGTGGCTTGAAACATAAAAAAATTTTGGTCATTTTAGTTTTATTTGAAATAGTTAAACATTAATATTATTTTACCATCATTGTTTCTTGAAGTTAAACCAGTTGAACCAGTTAAACCAGTTAAACCAGAATCCTCCGATTCCAATGTGGGACGTGAAGATGAAGACGAAGAAGAGAAAGACGAAGAGGGACGCGAGTTAGAGCGCAAAGAAGGTAGGTTTTTTCTTTTAAACAATTGATTAAGATCGCTCATCCTTTATAATAATAAATAATAATAAATAAAATATTCAAACCACGTCAATTTTCGCAATATATTATTTATTATAAATTTTTTTTTGAAATATTCTATTTCAAGTATATGTACCTTAACTCGTAATATTACAAAATACAAAAAAAAATTAAAAAAATTGAAATAAAAATGTCCGTAATGTTACGGAAAATAAAGCAAGAAAAAAAAATAGAACAAAATAGTAATGTTATGGAAATGAAAACAAAATAAAAATGCTTGTAATGTTATGAGAAAAAAATAATTGGTGCGAAGAAAAAGGTTTGTAAAACATTCTGGAAATAAATGGAAATAGGAAATAAATAGGAAAATTGACTATATTTTAAATGAGTATATAAGTTTTGAAAAAGTTCAAAAAATTCGAAAGAATATAGCATATATTATACATGTCGTCAAAACTAATTTGGTCTTGACTCAACTCTTAAAATTTCAATTTTTAATTGCGTCTGACTCAATTAATTGCATCAATTATTAATAAAAATCAAAATTTACCTTGACTCAACTCCAATTTTTCTTGATTTTAATTGCGTTTGACTCAATTCAATAGTTTTGACGACATGTATAGCATATATAGCATATAGCAAANGAAAAATCACATAATATATTGTATATATTCGAAAAATCACATTTATTTTACAGATACGGTATTTTTTATAAGATATTCTTTTTGATATCACAGAATATAATGTAGGAAATTGCAAAACAAAGAGAAACATTTAAAAAATTTTTTAATTGCTGAAAAAATACTTTCTTTAATACCACATTTTTATAACAGGTAAAAAAAACAAAAAATGTTCGAATTTATTTTACAGATATGGTATTATATAAGAAGATATTCTTTTTATATCACAGAATGTAATATAGAAAATTGCAAAACAAAGAGAAACATTTAAAATTTTTTTTAATTGCTAGAAAAAGATAAAAATACTAATAAAATACAGATTTGAAAATTTGAAAAGATATTTAAGTACCATGAAAAAGTGCCATTAATAAAAATAAAGTCATAAAATAATTTTGATTCTCTTCAAAAAAATTAAAATATTAACCAATTCGAAACAACTTTAACATTTTTAATACTTTATTATAAACAATGTCTATAAACTTTTAATGCGAATATTGTAATCATTATTATGCATCTCGGAATGCATACGCTCAACATGTTGGAAGATGCATTAAAACTGTTATCTGTTCAAGTACAGAAGAATCTGGTGAGGATGTTTCGAGTATGGTCTCAAGTGTTAACGAAATGTTATTAGATAATGAAGACTTTAGTCATATAGATGAATTTCAAATTATTCAAGAAGAAAACTTACCGTCAGTATCCGAAGTTTCTTACAAATTTGAGAATGATCAGGATTATGAAGGTGATATTTCTTTTAGTGGAAGATCAAGTAATATGGAGGAATGTGAAAACTTTGATGAAATTTTACCCGCAAGTTTACGAAGCTGTGAAAACTTCGATGAAATTTTACCCGCAAGTTTACGAAGCTGTGAAAACTTC